>OX392463.1:107247215-107425065 GCA_947623515.1 Neoascia interrupta | reverse complement strand
CCACTTACAAAATTTCTAAATTTAAGACCTAAAAGTCGATTAGATACTGTTCGCTTTCGTGAAAAAGAAAAAAATGAATAAATTGATAGCGAAAAACGATGAAATCTTTGTTTGTGCAGGCAATATCAGTCTTGTGGTCTACAGTCTTGTTATTACAAAGTGCTCCGTGCAATTGTTTTTTTTTGTTTATTTTCTTTGATTTTACTTGTTAAATTTTTGTATACCTACGTTTTTGCATGCACACTTTTTTTTCTTCTTCTAGAATCTCTTCTCTGAAGTCTGTAGTTTGTGTAATTTGTGCATGATACTTAGAAATTTATTGTGTGATATTGAATTTTTATTCTTTCCCCTGCTTAGTGGTAAGCGGTTTTTTTTTATTATATTTAACTGCACTCACCTAAGTTCTTTCTAACACATACATACGTATTATTTTCTCAACTCTTATACGTTTTTACCACACGCTGTTTTACACTAATTTCCAGTAAATCACTATCTCTGTCTAAAGCTTTCACTGTACCATTAAATTAAATATAGCTTATAACAGACTTTCATGTCCTTGTTTTTGGCAGTGGAGTTTTAGCGACTTAGTGGCGCAAAGGTAGGGTGTTAGGTTGACGAAGTTGGTATTCTCCGAAAGTCTAGGTTCGAATCCCGCGGTCTTTTCGAAGATTTTTTTTTTATTTCTTTGCGTAGTGGTTTGTTCAAAATATTTTATATTTCGAATTATTCGTTACTAGGTCCTTTTAATACCAATACCATTTCTCTCGAAATGGCCTGTTCAGCCGGAAAATGTTGCGATAGCAAAATCAATGCCCCTCTATATACTTGCCATGGTCCTTGTGGTAACCACTTTCATGCTGAATGCGTTGGCTAAACTGCCGCGTTTCTTGAAAAAGTCAACTCATCTGAGCTAGCTTTCTGGTATTGTCGTAAGAGTTCCCTGTCCCAACTGTCTTTTAAATTGTCATCCTTTAAGCATGACATCAAAAAACTGTCGAAGAATTTCAATGACTTGCTTGATAGTTTTTAATTCAGCTGTGACTAACGTCTCATCGTTTTCCAGTGTCAGTTATTCTACTGATGCAGCCACTGAAACAGATCCCTGTCCCCCCATCTTCATCTTTTAACACTCAGAAAATCGACGTCTCTACCTCGACAGAAGCTCTTCCTCTTTCTCCTTGCTTATCTCTGTCATTAACTAATGACGATATCGCTTCCACATCGTCGGCAACCCCTTTGACTGTGCTAAATCCCCCTTTCGGAAAACGTGAATCGCCAGACTAAAACTATATCTAACATTGAGCCTAAACGTCCTAACTTGAGGACCCGTAATAAGAAATCAATCATTGAGGTCTCTTTAAACTCATCGCCTCCGTTAATTAGTAGTGCTTCTCAAGATATTACAGCCTCTGTTTCCAACTTACCCTCCAATTCTTTACAATCTGTGCCTAAGCCAAAAATAATCTTTGTTTCTAGGCTTAAACCGGAAACTACTGCTGATGAAGTTGTTCATCATCTGATTTCACAAAAAATCATCTCTACTGATTCTATTGTCAAATGCACGAAACTCAGTAAGCAAAACAGCTTTGTGTCGTCGTTTAAATTAGTATCCCCACCCGCTCTTTCGACTCTATTTGTAACAGCACAATCTGGCCAACTAACACTCTGGTCAAGGAATTTACATATCGATCCACAAAGGCTAAGCCACAAAGTAAACAAAACATCTTTTCAAAAAACTAAGCAGCAGAATGTTTCAGAATGTATCAGAATGTTCGATCGATCCGCAGCAAACACAAATCGGAAGATGTATTTAAAAATTCAATGGTTTTTCCTCATGACGTCATTGTTTTGACTGAAACTTGGCTCAATGCTAGTATTACTGACGCGGAGCTCTTTAATAATGAGTTTCTAGTACATAGAAAAGATCGTCATAAGGACGATTTGAAAGCATTGGGTGTAGGAGTTCTCACCGCTGTTCGGAAACACATTACTTCGTCGAAAGTTCCCTTCCCCTTTTCTGTCAATATGGAAATTGTATGTGTAAAACTTGATTTCAAGCCTTATTTTGTATATGTTGTAAACACATATATCCCTCCCGATAGCTCTGCTGAAATATACTCGGAGCTAGCAAAAGCCCTTGATTATATTTTCAGCCTTTCATGTTGCAATAGAACTGTTCTCCTAATTGGTGACTTTAACCTTAGTCCTCTAAAATTGGTACCTTCAGACGATAGTACGTGTTTTATTCCATGTATTTCCTCTGCTCAAACGGCACTTAATAAAGTAGACAATATTCTTTCCTCTGACTTACAGCAAATAAGCTGTATCAAAAATATTAATAATCGAATTCTCGATTTAATCTTTTCATCAGACGCTGTTAGTACTGTTGCCTGTAAGTCCACATGCAACATTACTAAAATAGATACTCACCATCCACCACTGCATGTATTTCTTGACTTGAACGGTCTCATTCATGAGAATAATAATTCATATGATCGTTCATACATTTTTGATTTCAAAAAGGCTAACTTTCACGCTCTCTCAGAAGAGTTATCCAGGTTAGGTATTTCTAATGTTGCGAACTCTTCTGATGTAGACTACTGCGTGGATAATTTTTATTCTATTTTGAATACCTCCATAGGTAATATTATTCTTAGAAAATTAAAGAAAAAGGAAATTTGTGACCGTCCCTGGTATACTAGTGAACTTAGATCCTTGCGTAACAAACGAAACAAGGCTTGAAAATTATATATAAAAAGTTTAAATCATACAGACCTCGAAAGATTTATAGTAATTTTTGAGGAATTCAAAGCTCTTTCGGACTATCTATATAACAATTATATCTCTCAAATGGGAGCATCATTTAAATCTAATCCATATAAATTTTGGAAATTCGTCAATTCGAAGAGAAAGACGGACGGATATCCAGCGATTTTAACGTATAACAGTAACTCATCTAATGACCCTGCCGTGATTTGTAATTTCTTCGCTCACAACTTTTCTAAATCGTTCAGAGATGGTCCGTTTCCTGTCGACACGGAATACTCTGAATATCTTAAGCATTCAGCACAAGTCAGCTTTAATGGAATACCAGTTGCTTTTGAGTCTATTAAAGAGTTTATGTCTAATCTTAAAGAGGATTGTTCTGCAGGACTAGACGGGATTCCACCTATTTTGTTAAAAGAATGTAAGGATATACTTGCCTTTCCCCTCCAACTTCTATTTAAGCTGTCGCTTTCTTCTGGAATTTTTTCAAACGCTTGGAAGCTATCGTATATAACCCCTGTTTTAAAAAAGGGAGATAAGTGTGATGTGTCAAATTACAGACCAATTGCAAAGCTATCATCCATACCTAAACTTTTCGAGCAAGTTGTTTGTGATAGTCTTGTCTTTTTCTGTCACTATATCATTTGTAGAGAACAACATGGCTTTGTAAGAAACAGGTCCACTGTCACTAACCTCGTGTCCTTTCACAGCAAGGTTACCAACGCTCTGGAAAGTCAATTTGAAGTTGACTGTATTTACACAGACTTTTCAAAAGCTTTTGATCTAATTTCACATGAAATTATTGTTTTTAAACTTACATCGCTAGGTTTCCCACCTAATTTCATATCTTGGATTATATCTTATCTTCACTTGAGAACTTATCAAGTAAATTTCAGAGGGACTAAATCAAATATCTTTTCCGCGGTATCAGGTGTTCCCCAAGGGAGCCATCTTGGTCCTCTTCTCTTTATACCCTCAACTAATGATTTCCCGTCAAGTGTGAAACATAGTGATATTCTTGCATATGCCGATGATATGAAAATATCAAAAACAATAAAGTCAGTGTCGGACCATATTTTTTTGCAGTCAGACATCGACAGTTTCACCATCTGGTGTGATAAAAATGGACTCACACTTAACCCAAATAAGTGTCAGGTTATGGCGTTCTCAAAAAAACGTACGCCGATGGAGTTCTCATATACAATAAACAACCACATCCTTGGTCGTGTCCTTCGATTTAGTGATCTTGGTGTTTTCTTTAGCTCCGATCTTACTTTTTCCGAACACATTAATCATGTCGTTAATAAGTCTAACTGTATGCTGGGGTTTATTAAAAGATGGGCTAAGGAATTTAATAATCCTTATGCAACTCTCTCGCTGTACAATAGTTTCGTTAGGCCACATCTCGAATATGCTTCACAGGATTGGACACCATCCCAAATTTGTTATGCTGACAGGATTGAGGCTATTCAGAGGAGATTTATCCGCTTTGCTCTAAGAGGCCTTCCTTGGGAAGATCCATTTCACCTTCCACCTTATTCCTAGAGGCTAAAATTACTTAATCTGCAGAGCCTGTCTCAAAGACGTATTAACACCGATCTCGTTTTTATTCAGCAAATATTGTTAGGTCACATTGACGCACCTGACCTCTTGTCCTCTTTCAAATTTAAATTTCGTGGTGGCTCTTATAACCTACGTAATATCAATCTGTTAAACGTTCCGAATCATAGATCGAATTACGGCATGCATGAGCCTATTACACGCATGAGTACCCTGTACAATTTATATAGTAGTGTTCTAGATTTCAATATTGACAAAGCGACACTGAAAAAGCTGCTTAAGCAATTGTAATTTTCTTTCTTTATGTGTATCTATTTTATTAATTTTTTCCTATTTTCTTAATTGTTGTGTATGTGTTAAGTGATCGTTACATTAACCACTAACACCTGCACTAGTTGATGAGCCTGTGTAAGCAATATTTTGCTTGGCAATTTTCTGCTTGTAGTTGCTGCTTGCTTTAAGCACCCTACATCACAGATCTGATAGTGCATATAAAAATAAAAATAACAAATAAAAAAAAATATAAAATATTAGAGTGATACACAAATCACTCTCGTTCAAGATTTAAAACAGAAAAACTACTTTAATTATTTGCAACAGGAACATTGACCGGTTAGGTCAATTAGGTGTCGGTTGCTATAGTTCTAAATTACTCTGCTACACAATGATTTAGCATTATTGTTTAGCACTATTGATATTTATCATTACTATTGGGGATAACTTCGGTGTTTTTTGGAATACCTGTGGAACCCTAGGTAAGACTTACGTGGGACTTAAGACTTGTGTGAACTGTGCAGGCTTTATTTGATTGAAAAAATGTTTAAATAGTTTTGAAATGAAAATTTTAGAAAATGCTTAATATATTTTATAATTCTTGGAAAGTTATGCGTAAAAATAAAGTAAGTATCTTTTTGCGAATCAATATTAACTTGCAAATCAAATATTTTATTTTATCCATATTTCAAGAGTATGAGAGCGTATATTTTTGGGTTTGATTTTGTTTTGATGTTAAGAAGTGGTTAAACTTATAAGAAAAGCTTGAGTCTATTTTGAAAAGTCTGCGAAAGATATATTTGTCTTTAATTAACTCACAACTTACTGTAAATGCTCACAGCATTTGTACATTCTTTCAAACGAGGTGAAATACTTCGCCGGGCTTGTCCAATGAATGCCCTAAAGGCACAGCATATATGTACAATACTGGTGCCTAGAATTGGAACCGATCTTTGGGTGAATGTTAGTGTTGCTTAAAAGATCACCTTTTCTGGCGGTAACATCTGTTTCCCTCTATATTGCTTTAGAATTCTAGTGACTTTGTCAGTGACAAAGCCGCGTTTTCACAAGGATCAGGAACAGAGACCAAAACAGAATTTTATACATTAGCAACGCAAAAACAAACGAATTTAGGTTTCAGTTGCTAATGTATGTGATTCTGTCCTGTTTCTGTTCTTGTTTTACGTTGCTTGTGACAAGGCAGCTTAAGTCAGCTACTTCAATTTGCGAAGATGGAAGATGATGAACGCTTACAAAACGCATAAATTAATAAAATTTATGCAAACAAAAAATAGGCAAAAAAGAAAAAGCCCCGCATAGCAAAGATTTCCACATTTGATTTCTACCCCAATTTTGCTGAACTCTACTTATGGACAGAACTAACCAAACGAAAATCATCTGTCTTTTGACATTTGTGCAATCAAAACAAATTCGATTTTCATTTCGGAAAAAACTTAATCCAAATGGGCACTCGCTCGGAAGGCAGCTTTTTCGTTTTTCTAAAAAGCATGTAATTATTTTTGGCACTAATCTATCTGTAATGGTGCTTATCTACCAATTGTGCTAATCTTTGTGCAAGACGCATTTATGTAGTGCTTGAAGCCGATAGATTTATATGTTAGAACTTTTTGCCCAAAGAGATTGGGTAAGCCAATTAAAAATTTGTATTCCTTTAAAGTTCTTAGCATTGCAATGAAGGAATATATATTGTTTGTGTGTTTACATTTTTTAATGACTGAGAAGTCAAATTAATTCACCTTTCGCCATTTTTAAATGGATTCACTGAACACCTCCATTTCCAATGCTCACTTCACATGTATTCACAGACAGGGTTCAGAGGAAGATCCTGTTACTTTTTTTTGCGGGTGTTTCAGGCAAGGGGATTGCAAGTCGCCTATCTCATTATACCTGATCAGTGCGCAGAACCTTCAGCGTAAATCGGCGTAAGCTTTCGTTATTCTTAGCATTGCGATGCCACAATAACTGGAGCAGTGGATGAGCCAGTTGCGCTGGCCAATTCTGGAGAACCGATTTACGCGGACTAAGATTAAAGTGCGACGACATTGTATAGCCTTGGCTTAGCTCAAAGTGAGAGGTTGGTAGTGAACCGGTGACAGAAATTCTGGGAGTCGCAAACCAATCGGCCGCTTTTTACTTTAACATTTTGGCGCAGCTCGGTTCGCGAATTTACGCGGATTAACTTTCTAATTAAAGGTGCAAAACGAATTCTTCTTCAGCTTCAATAAAGACTTAAAAAGTGCAACAGCTTGAAAAAAAATAAATTATTGTGTGTAAAAGTGTTCTATTGAGTTTATAAAATGTAAACTATTTAAAATTAGAAAATCAAATCAGTCAAAATCAAAATCATCTTCCAACATTTTCGTGAAATTTACTGACTTTACAGATACAGGTAGGTAGTTAATTCCATTTTTCTTTAGTTATTCATTGTTGTTTTTTGAGAATCTCCTAAAACCTCGAGCTGGTTTTATATTAGACTACGCTTATTTGTTTTTATACCCGACCCAGGGTATATTAAGTTTGATGTATAGTTTGTAACGCAGTGAAATAATCACCGTAGACCCCTAGGAGATATGAATGGGACCGACAGGAGAATCGATTAAGCCATGTCCGTCCGTCCGTCCGTCCGTATGTAAACAACTTTTAGGCCTTAAATTTTAAGGCAGAGAGCTGAAATTTCGTGGGTTGGTTGGAAGTCCAATCCTTCAGATCAAGTTTGAAAATAAGCTGAATCCGCCCACAGACACGCCCATTACAATCCTGTATGTGCGACCATCTCTAATTTAAAAAAAATACATGCAAATTTTAGCTATGTTACAATGGCACTAGCGCATTCATTTTTGGTACGTAACATTGCCTTATAATTGTCTTTAAGGTAGCCAAAAAATTTTAGCTTTTTCATTGACCACGCCCACTTTTTAAGGGATTTTAGCTTAAAATGACTGTTTTCCAATAAATATATATGAAATTTGACAAAAAATTTTATGACAAAAGCTGTAGATACTAGCATTTTGCAACTTTTATGTACATATTGTATGTGCCTCCGCCCACTTTTGTGGGCGTGGCGTTAAAAAAAATGATTTTTTTAGTTAAAAGGTGGAGTTTTAGGCCGAAATGTATGCAACCACCTAGTATAAAGCATTCAACAGTCATATTTTTACATCCCGCCCAATTTTTGGAGGCGTGGCAGTTTTCTTTTTGGTTTGGTCGGGTGTTTTGCAATCCGTCGTAGATGGATTGAAGCTTTTGCATACCCACTGTTGCACTTTCCCACTTGTTTTTTTGTTTGTTTTTATGCACCTTTTAGGGAGTTAGAATAAGTGTATGGATAAGTGGGAAGAAAAAGCTCAAAGTTTGAAAGAACAGGTTGAAGAATGGCGCAAGCAAAAACGAGATCAAGGCCAAGAGCTTCTCAGTGCCACGAAGACTGAAATTGGTAAAACTAGCGCCCAGTTAGAGGAGCTTAGGTCCAGTTGAAGCAAATATCTGCTTTAAAGGAAACTTTGCGTGACGCTGAGATCGAAAACCAGGAAGCGATTTCGAGAATTAACGAACTTACCAAAAGGAGTAAGAGTTTAGAGATTATTGATTCTCGGTAAACAGCCGCGGAGTCAATAGCTCTTGTGAAAGAACTACAGAATACAGTGATCACTGTATCCAAGACGGGTCTGTTTGACCCCGAAATGCAACAATTCATGCTTACAGACGCTGAGCAAAATCTACAGAAACTGGCCCATGTAGCTTTTGAAACTAGCCTTATGACCAGCAGCCTGTTGGGAATTATCCGCTGCCAATTAACCACTCCTCATCTCACTCTTCAACTGCGCCTCAATGGTCAAATTCGTTTGCAAGTGATCTTTCCTAACTAAACTTGCAATCGCAGTATTCCTCCAGTACACCATTCTTACAACCAACTCCTCAAATACCTCAAATAGCGTCAAATACACCACACATGATGCCAGACGTTAACGCAACCATACAACAGGCACCGAAACCAAAAAATACATTCCAGATCAAGTGTGGTTTCTGCAACACCACTCTTACGCGCAATGCCGCCAAAGGAAAAACACACCTTATTGCGAAAAATGTCATTCGTACGGGCATACACAGGACGTTAGTTCCAGTAGCACAGTTTTCACTGTAAACAACAGAGCACAAAACCAAAAATGTCTTTGGTGCTCTCGTCTGGGACATTCGGAGGATGTTTGTTTCAGTAAGTAAAATTATCAGAAGGTGAATTCGGTAAACTCAAGGCTGTGCCCTTAAGCCTCTTGAAAATGAACGAAATAATATAGACAAGCCCATGAACAATTTAAAAACAGGAGCCGATGTAGTGGATGGAGGTAATAGGGAAGGTACTAAAACCGTACTAAAATACGGTTTCGATTTCTAACAAATATAATTTCACAAACAAAAATTGTTTTCTTGTCCTTTTGTCAAATGTTCTTTTTGAGTAAAACATTTGTTTTCGAGAAGTTCACCGCGTGCCAAAAATACGCAAGGAAAATGAACGAAAGCTTATGAAAACTCAGGCCCTGATGCTAACTTCATTTAATTCTAAGGAACCATTAAAACTTTTTCTTTTTTTTCTGAAATAAATTTCAGCACATAAGATACGCCATACACTAATCTAGATTTCGCTCATACAAAGTTTTTGGCCACGCCCATCTTTAGAGCAGATTTTACATAATTATTGAATTTGAACCACAAAATTAAATTTTTGCGTACATTTTAGCCGCAAACTTGGACATTTCTATGCTAATTTGGATTTTTGGCTATAGGAGCTGGACATGCCACGCCCCTTTTAAAAAATTAATTAAAACACCTTTTAAAAACAAATTTTTTTTTGGTTAATTTATGATTCACGAATTGTAACGGGAAACAAAAAAATATAAGAATGGAAAGGAAAATAGGAATGGAAAGCAGAATAGGAATGGGAATAGGGCACTTTTTGGGCACCGCTTGCACTTATTCACTGGTTTTTTCTATATTTTGTCCTTCTCTCCCTTAAACTTTTAAAATAATTACAAAAATCTTCATTACAGATCCGGAACTCCAATTAAGCTAGCTCTATTATAATTTGTATGTGTGTTCGATAATTTTTTTTTGTGATATGCCTATTAAAAATAATATATTCATTTTTCTTTGTTAAGCAATCGTATTGTTGTACATATCTCAAACATTTTTTTTTACGAGATACTATTGGTTTTAAATGTTGTACTCCTGTTAAAAAGAAAAAAACAGAAACATGTTTAAAATTATTGTATATTTGTGTCACACGATTGTTAGCCTCGGTCAACTTGTGGAATCAACCATGCAGCAACCGGAATAGACACCGTTCCTTTTCAAGCAACTCCCTCCATCACTGGTGATTTTTGATACAGTGGGTAGTGCGTTATTCTTCAAGGACTCATGGACGGTTTTCACACAAATAAACCCTATGGACTTTTCAGTGGTCCTTAACTTTACCGAGATGTGCGATCAGCAAATAGATCAGCTTTGCTTGAATGTGGTTGCAGATGGATTTAAGGAAAAATGTAAGCTTATGACAAATGAAGTGCGTCTTATAGCGGGTAACCTTAGCCAAAACATTGACCATCTGCAACATGTATTTACTCACACCAGGAGGAAACGAGCTATTGAGATTTCGAGCAAATCACAGTGCCGAAAAACGTCAACCGTAAGTGGAATTTAATTGTCGACACACTAAATAAATACATTGCTGAGGCAGTCAGCCAAGATTATTCGTGCTGATGTCCTCAGAAGATTACACGAATTGTGTGCATTTTAATTTTCCCCTTCCACTGAGAGTATGCAGTTACGATAAGCCGATCCATGCCAGTGGAACTTCAGCATGTGAGGGGGAGCTTCTGCAACACGCTCCTTCTGCACTTATACACTATCAGATCTGTGTTGTAGAGCGCTTAAATCAAGCATTAACTACAAGCAAAGGTTTGCCAAGCAAAAATATGCTCACACAGACTCTTCACATAGTGCTGGTGTAGAGGTTAGTAAAAAAACACCGAAACACATGCATCAGAAATTAAATAAAAAGTTTCACTAAACAGAGCAAAAAATAATGATAAAATATTGAGAGACATGATCATGATCACTATGAGTACATCAGAAATAGAGTGTAGGCAAAAAAGCACAAAACAGCATAGCTAATATATGCGGAGTAAACATGCAACATGCAAAAAATAACACAACGGGTTATCGGCTCATGCATGCCTAAGTTGGTTCTATGACTAGGAACATTCAGAAGAGGAATAGTTCGCCGATAATGAGAACCGCCGCGAAATTTAAAATTTAATAAAGAGAGAATGTCAAAAGCATCTATGAGACCGAAAAGTAATTGTTGAATAGAGATAAGATCATTATTGCAACGTCTTCGGGAAAGACTTTGCAGGCTTAGTAGCGTAAGTCGCTGAGCGTATGGAGGAAGGATTATCGGGTCTTCCCAGGGACACCTCTTAGAGCAAAGCGGATGAATCTTCGCTGAACTGCTTAAATCCTATTTACATGACAAGTTTGAGAAGGTGTAAATATTTACGAGGCATATTCAAGATGTGGACGAACGGATCGTTAAATTCTTTGGACCACCTTTTGACAAAGCCTTACATGCAGTTTGATTAATTAACGATATATTAAATATGCTCAGAAAAATTTAGGTCAAAACTAAAGAATACTCCTTTATAGATCTTTGATTCGAAAAACACGACTAAGTATGAGGTTATGTATTGAATAAGAGAAAACTGAAGGTGTCCGTTTTTTAGAAAATGTCATAGTTTGGCATTTGTCAGGATTAAGCATGAGCCCGTTCTTATTACACCATGTAATGAACCTATCGATATCTGCCTGTTAAAGCAAGTTATCCAAAGATGATTTAATAGTTTTAGATATTTTCATGTCATCGGCATAAGCGAGAATATCAATGTTGATAATACTAGCGAAAACGTCATTAATTGCAAGTATAAAAAGAAATGGACCAAGGTGACTGCCCTAAGGAACGCCTGAGAGGGCCGAAAATTTATTGGAAAGTAGACCTCTAAAATTGACTTTTTAAGTTCTAGAATGAAGGTAGGATGAAATCCAAGAAATAAAATTAGATGGAAAGCCAAGCGATACCAGTTTAAGTATAATAATTTCATGAGAAATCTGATCAAACGCCTTTGAGAAGTCAGTATAAATGAAGTCTACCTCAAAGCAACTTTCTAAAGCGTTTCAAGAGCAAGGGTTTCCTTACACTTTTTGAGCACTATGGGAGGAATTCTGTCGGGACCCGCGGAGTCGTCTTCCTTTAGGTTGGATAAAAAAAGATCAACAGTTTCTAATTGGACTGATATAACGTTAAAATTGACCTTTGTGGAACGATTTAAGTAATCGAAAAATTCCTTGTCAATAGAAAA
Source organism: Neoascia interrupta (assembly GCA_947623515.1). NCBI lineage: Eukaryota > Metazoa > Arthropoda > Insecta > Diptera > Syrphidae > Neoascia > Neoascia interrupta. The sequence continues at coordinate 107,413,039 of OX392463.1, read as the reverse complement.
GAGGAAGAGGAACCTATTTCGGAGACATACATATTATACAAGCTCTCCGAAAGGGTTTTTTATTCATTCATCATCTTCATCATCATCATTTTCGGATGCCGCTTATCCTTTAAAAGGGTCGCGGAGCGAGGGTGACTAAATGGTCCCTCCATCTTTCCCGATCCTCCGCCACCAACTCAAGTGACTCCGGCGCAATCCCCAGGCGGGACTCAGAGAGGTTCTTTACCTGATCCCACCACCTGTTTCTTGGCCTATCAGGGGGGCTACGCGTTCGCATCTCGGCTAGCATGACCTGTCTAGGAAGTCTGTAAGGGGCATGCGAACAACGTGTCCAAATCATCGAAGAATCGATCGCTCCACTCGGAGAAGTAGCTGTTCAACATTAAGATTCCCACGAATACTGACGTTTCTTACTCTATCCCTTAGAGTAACACCAGCAACGCACCTCAGGAGTCTCATTTCAGCAGCTTGTACCCGCGATCTAATTCTTTCGGTCATTACCCAAATTTCATCACCATAGATGAGGGTCGGAACGAACACTGAATTAAAAACTGAGATCTTTGCTTTCACTCCAAGCTCAGCTTTCCTAATGACCAGCCGGCGCAGTTCCTTTACTATTGCTCCAGCTTGGCCAATTCAACAGGACAACTCAGTATCACTCCTTCCATCCTTCGTGAAAAAGACCCCGAGATACTTAAACTTCTCCACCTGTTTTAATGGAACTCCATTTATGTGCAGGGTACACTGCACAGGAGTTCGGGAAACAACCATCACTTCCGATTTGTTCACGTTTACTTTCATCCCAGCATCACCACAGATGGCTGCAAACCTATCCAGTGCTCGTTGAAGTTCCTGTTTGGATGATGCAAGGATGGCCAAATCATCTGCGAAAAGCCGATAGCTCATCCTGATGCCAGCCAATTCGAAACATTGCTCGCCAAGACTGCGCTTCACCATCCAGTCCATATATGCTATGAAAAAGAGCGGCGACAGAACACAGCCCTGGCGAAGTCCAAGGCGCACATCAAAAGGACGGGATTCGACACCATTTATCCGTACACAGCTTCTGCAGTTTCCATACAAAGACTGGATGGCTCTCAGAAGAGGCCCACTCAGCGCATAGTCCTGCAAAACTCTCCACAGTGTATCCCGAAGGACTCGGTCATACGCCTTTTCCAGATCTACAACAGACGCATTAACCGGTTTGGCATATTCCCAGGCCTTCTAAAGAATAACCTTCAGAGTAAAAAGCTGGTCGGTTGTGCCTCGGTTGTACCTATTATACAAGCTCTCCGAAAGGGTTTTTAATTCATTAAAAACTAAAACGAAGAGGTTAAGATCTACAGGACTCAAGCTTTTGATATATATTTTCCAAGCTTTATTTCGTTTGTTACGGAAAGATTTAAGTTCCTTAGTGTACCATGGACAATCACAAATAAAATTTTTTGTAAGCTTTATCAATATAACACTATCAGAACTGTGTTGTAGCTTGCTTAATGCAAGCAGAAGTATGCCAAGCAATAAATGCTTACACAGGCTCATCAGTTAGTGTAGGTGTTAGTGGTTAAGTCAAGCCAGCACCATACACAAAACAGAAAACATGTATTAAGAAAATTGTTAAAACATTAAAGTATAAAAAGTAACATAAAGTATAAAAAGTAACATTACTTAAAACAATTATTACAATTCTTTAAATTACACTATCAGAACTGTGATGCAGTTTGTTTAATACAAACAATATCTGCAGCAGAAATTTGCCAAGCAGAAAACTGCCAACACAGGCTCATCAGTTAGTGCAAGTGTTAGTGGTTAATAAATTAAACATAAACTAACACCAAACACAAAACACTAAAAGTTACAAAAAAGCAAATGATAGAAACATTATTATTACAACAGATAAAAATTAGTTACGAACACAAGTAAAAAAAAACATAAAAATAAAAGTATATTTTATATTTAAGACGAACAACAGCGAAGCAGCCTCTTAAGTTTGGCTTTGTCCATGTCAAAGTTTAAGATACTGGTATGAGCGTTGTAGGTGGAACACATACGGCTGATAGGCTCATTTTTCCCATAATTTGTTCTGTGCCGTGGAATGTGTAAAAGCTGAATTCTTCGGAGGTTATGAGAGCCTCCACGAAATTTAAAGCTTATACTAGATAGAAGGTCCGGTGCATTTATTAGACCTTGGACCAATTGCTGAATAAAAATCAAGTCATTATTTATCCGTTTTTGGGAGAGACTTTGAATGTTAAGCAATTTAAGCCGGTCGAAGTATGAGGGGAGATTGAGTGGATCTTCCCAGGGAAGTCCCCTGAGCGCGAACCGAATGAACCTCCGCTGGATCGCCTCGATCCTATTCGTATGGCATACTTGCGATGGAGACCACACTTGTGAAGCGTATTCAAGGTGAGTACGAACAAAGCTATTGTAAAGGGAAAGCGTGACGTAAGGGTCTTTAAATTCTTTAGACCAACGCTTAATAAAGCCAAGCATGCAATTGGATTTATTTACAATGTAGTTTACGTGTTTTGAAAAGTCAAGGTTTTGACTAAAGAAAACACCAAGATCCTTAAAATGTTCAACACCTTTGCCGTGTTCAACACCTCAACACCAAATGTTCAACACCTCAGCATGCTCACTGATTTTACCCGCAAGGGCACTTCGCTTAGGTGAGGTGACGGGCTTGACGACCCCGCGGGCCCTAGTTTGTTTTTCGGGGACAAATCCAAACCCCGGAATCAACCCTTTCCCCGCATCCCTCTCATCCCTTTCTTTCTTCCCCTTCCATCCAACTGTTAGTGTACTCTAACCTACAGGAGAAGTAGTAAAAACTCACAAATCATAATGAATGGACAACCTAAAGGCTCCGGAACTAATGCTTGCATTCAGGTGGAGAGCTGTGGTTTGAAGGACGGAACCTTCTGGGTGAAGACCTCATCGCAGCAAACCTCTGAATGGCTATGCAGTATGGTGCCGAAAATCTCTCCCCTTGGGACCTCAACTTTTGAGGTCTACAAGCCACCCAAGCTAACGCGAGCCGTCTGCTGGATCTCTGGGAAACTGGGAAAAACGGCGGATGTGCTGAAGCGTTTGTGAGCCCAGAATCTTGGCCTCGACACAAAAGCCTGGATTGTCCGTTCGCATAGACCAAAAAAAATCGTCTTAATGAAGATGGTAGTTGTTTGGTCGTGGGCATGGACATGGCTTCTGCCGAGGTCATTGAATCTAGGTACAACATGCGTCCCTATCTGCATTTTGGTAGGATTCACTTCCGTTTCAATGCCAAACAGCGCTAATAGTGTACGTAACCCTGAGTCTACATCCATAATGTTTACTCAGATTAACCTACAGCACTGCAAGGCCTCTACTGCTCTTCTAAGTAGCAGGCTTGCGGCATGTAGTACAAAAACATGCATAACATCCATCCGGGAACCATGGGTGTGGAAAGGTAACATCTGTGGTCTTGATGGGTTGAGTGCTTCACACGAAATTCTTTACGATAAGAAGTCCGAAAGACCTAGGACTTGTCTTATCGCATCCAAATCCTTAGAGGCCGTCACGATCGAAAGGTTTTGTGCCCAAGATCTGGTTGCTGCCTCTATTCCCTGCCATGCTAACGGCAAATGGGAAACATCTGTCGTTGCCTCGGCCTACTTCCCCTATGACTCTTTGACTCCTCCTCCACCAAAGGCAGTTGTTGAGCTTGTAGATTATTGTGAATCCAAAAGATTGGGTCTCGTCTTGTGCTGCGATGCTAATGCTCAGAATACTGTCTGGGGAGCAGCAAATGTAACGCAAGAGGAGATCGTCTTTTGGAATTCATCTTGTCGTCTGACATTACCATCAATAATTTGGGTCACAGACCCACTTTTGTTGCCGCCAGGAGACAGCAGGTAATTGACCTTACCCTGTCCAACAAGTTTTCAAGGACTATCGCAAAATGAAGGGTATCGCCAGATAGCACCCTGTCAGATCACAGATACATCGAATTTCAAATCAATTGCGAAGTTCTACCTTTGCAAGAGAGGAGAAATCCGAGAAAAACGAATTGGTCACAGCTTAGAGAGGAGCTTGGCCACTTTGTTCAAGTTCGACTCAAACTGAGTTCACGACAAGGGGTAGAGATGTCTGCTCAAAATCTGAACAGCATCCTTACCCGTTGTTTTGAACTCGCGTGCCCAGTTACGAAAAACCTCCGTAGAAAATCGGTACCTTGGTGGAATGCCGAACTGCAGAGTATTCGCAAAGAGACCAGGAAGCTCCTGAATCGGTCCTTAAAAACCAATTTAGTAGAAGACTGGAATCTATATCGATCAAAGCAAAAGGATTTTAAGAGACTTATTCGCAAGGCGAAAAATGACTCTTATAAAAAATATTGTGACGAGATCGAATCTCTAAGTGAAACTAGTAGGCTTGTGAAAGTTCTTCAGAGGAACAGACCAAGCAGACTCGCTTCAATACTCAAACCTGATGGCACCTACACTGAGACCAAGGCGGAGACCTACAGTCTTCTCCATGAGACTCACTTCCCGGGAAATCAGGTCACCACGTGCTCTTCAGTGGTACCGGCAACGGTGGCCACTGCTGAACCAGCGAACACAACGCGGCTTAACTGGTACATTGCATCTGGAGTGGTGACTGATGACGCTATCAAATATGCTATTGCATCTTTTGAGAGCTTTAAGTCACCTGGTCCAGATGGAATCTACCCGGTTATGCTGAAGCAAGGTTTAGGTCAGCTGTTGCCCACGTTGAAAAGAATTTTCACTGCGAGCCTTGCCTTGGCTTACATACCCACCCTTTGGCGCATGGTTAAAGTCGTTTTCATACCAAAACCTGGTAAGTCAGACTATAGCCTAGCCAAAAGCTTCAGACCCATAAGTCTGTCTTCCTTCCTGCTGAAAAGCTTAGAGAGACTGGTTGACTCGTTTGCACCCTCTTTCTGAGATGCAACACACTTATCAGCGCGAAAAATCCTGCGAAACAGCGCTTCAAAACCTTGTTGGTAGGATTGAATGTGCTCTTGACCAGAAGAAGTACGTGCTGGGCGTTTTCGTCGATATTGAGGGTGCTTTTGATAACGCGACGTTTGATAGCATGTGCAACTCAGCCAGACAACATGGTGTAGATGAAACATTAGTTCAATGGATTAGGGCAAAGCTAATGAACAGGACGCTGATAACGGAAGCAGATTGTGGCAAGTGCGTCATAACTGGGGTAAACAAGGGCTGCCCGCAAGGTGGTGTTCTATCTCCCCTTTTATGGTGCATGGTTGTAGACTCTCTACTATCGGCTCTCAAACTTCCTGGAACCTACACACAAGCCTACGCGGATGATGTCGCCGTTCTTTCTGTCGGCTCAAACCTAGGGACTGTGTGCTCTCAGGCGCAGAGATCCCTGGACTTGATCGATGATTGGTGCACTAGGAATGGGCTTTCAGTGAATCCTCTTAAAACTACGGTTGTTCTCTTTACGAGAAGGAGGAAGGTCACTGGTCTGACTCAACTAGTGCTTAAAGGTGTCACTATCCCGATATCCGATGAAGTCAAATATCTGGGAGTAATCCTTGATAGAAAACTTCTATGGTCCAAGCATGTTGAATCCAAAACCGAAAAAGCATTGTCCACCTTCTGGCAGTGCAGAGGCGCTTTTGGCAAGACATGGGGCTTAACTCCGAAAAGGGTCCTCTGGATCTATACTGCCATGGTTAGACCACTCCTCTCATACGCATCGGTTGTTTGGTGGAACAGGCTTTCGCGGAAACGTGTTACTGCCTCTTTTGCCAAACTCCAAAGAACGGCTTGTCTTGGCTGCACAGGGGCCTTCCCTAGCACGCCGGGCTCTGCTCTAGATGCTTTGATGAACCTCCACCCCTTGATATATTTATCATGGGGTGTACGCTGAAAACCATCTTTCGCTTAAAGAGAGGTGGTTTTTGGTACCACACGCATTGGAATTTTGAAGAACTTGTTCGAGAATTGTCCTTTGACCCCCGTCTTATGGGCATGCCCTCTGACGCAATGACCCCAGAAATCCTTTTGCGACAAAATTACCAAGTCAACTTTCCTCAGGTAATGAAATGGCTTCGGCCAGACTCTGAGCCAGGGAAAGAATGCCATCGTATTTTCACGGATGGCTCCAAAACCGGACAGGGGTCTGGTGCTGGAGTCTTTGTGGAAAGCGAGAACATTAGACTCCACTACCCCTTAGGTAAATATGCGTCTGTCTTCCAAGCGGAGATTTTCGCTATCCTAATGGCTATGCGCTATATTGTGACTAACAGGTGGAGGGCAAGAAGCATATGCGTTTGCAGTGACAGCTAAGCCGCTCTAAATGCGTTGCTCAACCCTCTTACCTCGTCCAAGATAGTGCTCGAACTCAAGAATTCGTTGAACTTAGTCGGAAGGCTAAATGCAGTGAATCTTGTTTGGGTTCCAGGTCACACTGGTATCCAGGGAAATGAGATCTCTGATGAGCTTGCCAGACTTGGCTCAGAAGAGGTTTTCTCAGGACCCGAACCTGCTTTAGGCCTGCCTGTATCTGTTGTCACGTCTGCCATTTATACTTGGGTTTCTCGTGAGCACAGGGCTCGTTGGCGTGACTGCAATGGGTGCAGACAGACTAAACGACTACGCCCAGACATCTGCGAGGGGTCAGCGTCTTTTCTTCTATCTCTTAGGAGAATCGATTGCAGACTTCTTGTAGGCATCCTTACCGGCCACCAAGCTTTTGCTAGACACTTGAATGTGTTAGGCTTAAGCGAAACCACCACCTGTCTTGCCTGTGGAGAGGACGACGATACAGCGGAACACTTTCTCTGTAGTTGTCCTGCCTTTGCTCGCATCAGGTGGCGGATCTTTGGGGCTGACGTGGTGAGTGCCGAATACCTAAGCTCTTCATCACTGAAGCTCTTTCTCATCTTTCTTCGAAAGACGGGTAAACTAAATACATTAATGTAAGGTGTCTGCATGGTAGTACAATGGACCAGTAGTTGTGTCTGAGTGCTCCATCGGATAGTAGCAACCTCCAACAAAAACGTAAATGTATGCTCACTGATGGAGTAAGAGAATGTTGTTACGATACGCTTTTTAGAAAAAGTGATAACTTGACACTTAGCTGGATTGAGGAAAAGACCGTTTTTGTTACACCATGTAGCAAAGCTGTTTATATCAGTCTGAAGAAGAACATGGTCATCAGAACTTTTAATAGTTCTAGATATCTTCATATCGTCTGCATATGATAGAATTTCGCTATAAGCGACACACGAAGGCGCATCGTTTATAGCAAGAATGAATAAGAGTGGGCCTAGATGACTTCCCTGGGGTACGCCGGAAATGGCAGGAAAAGAAACTGAAAAACGTCCTCTAAATTTAACTTGGTAAGATCTTAAATGAAGATAAGACATAATCCAACAGATGAAATTTGGTGGAAAGCCAAGAGAAGTAAGCTTAAAACCAATAATTTCATGCGAAATCAAATCGAAAGCTTTGGAAAAGTCGGTGTAAACGCAATCAACCTCGAAGCCATTTTCTACTGCATCAGAACATTTTCTATAAAACGATAAAAGGTTAGTTACGGTAGACCTATTCTTAACGAATCTGTTCTGTTCCTTGCAGATTATGTTTCGACAGTTGGTTTTATCGAATGGTTGAAAGTTTAGCAATCGGCCTGTAGTTCACAATATCACATTTAACACCCTTTCTAAAGACAGGCGTAATAAATGAGAGTTTCCACATGGAGGGGAAGTGACCGGACGATAGCGAAAGTTTGAATAAATTTTTTAAAGGAGTGGCAAGAACATCCTTACAGTTTTTTAAAACGATAGGTGGTATACCGTCTGGACCAGTAGAACAATCGTCTTTAAGGCTAGATAAGAGCTCATAAATTGTTTCTAAATGTACTGGTATATCACAAAAATTAACTTGAGCAGATTCTGTGAGATATTTAAAATAATCAGTATCGACAGTAAATGGAGAATCTCTAAATGATTTGAAAAAGTGATCAGCGAAAAAATTGCATATCGTGCCAGGATCGTGTGAAGAACTGCTATTATATTTGAGAGTGGATGGATAGCCATCAACTTTTCTTTTAGAGTTAACAAACTTCCAAAATTCCCTGGGATTAGTTTTAAAATCTGGACCAATTTGAGGAACATAGTTGTAATACAAACGCTCTGCGAGAGCATTGAATTCACTGAAATGAAACATGAAATTATCAAGGTCAAATGTACTCAAATTCGTGATGTACTTTTTCCATGCTTTATTGCGTTTATTACGTAAGACTTTGTATAGTTCCTTGGTATACCATGGGTCAGTTCCTTGGTATACCATGGGTGGCTGAAGTTAGAGCTCTTGTTTTTCTTTATAGGTATAGTATTACTGATACAGGTATTGAGTATAGAATAAAGATTATCTACAGAGTGCTCAAGGTCACTGGAGCAAACTATATTAAAAATACCGGATTTATTCAGTTCGTCAGATAGTGTGCGAAAGTTAGCCTTTCGGAAGTCAAAAGTGTATGAACAGTCAAACGAGTGGACATTCTCATGTATATGACAGTTCAAGTCAAGAAAAACATCCAACGGGGGATGGTGAGTATCTATCTTAGTAATGTTGCACTTGGATTTACAAGCAACAGTACTAATTGCGTCAGAAGTAAAGACCAAATCGAGTATTCGATTATTTATGTTTTTTATACAGCTTACTTGCTGTAAGTCAAATAAAATAATGTTATCTTGTTAAGTTATAATGTTATAATGTTAACTTGTTAAGTGCTGCATGTGGTGACGAAATATGAGGAATGAAATGCGAAACATCATCAGATAAGACCCATTTCAAAGCAGGAAGGTTAAAATCCCCAAAGAGCAATACCGTACTTTGTCCACAGGCTAAATAAAATATAAACTCAAGGGCCTTAGCATGCTCAGAATAAATTTCAACGGGACTATCGGGGGATGTACACATTAACAACATATACGAATTTGGGTAAAATGTCAAGTTTGACACATACAACTTTGGCATTAACAGTAAATGGAAATTTAACTTTGTCCGAGGTGATATGATCCCGAACAGCAATTAAAATTCCACCGCCTAACGCTTCGAGATCATCTTTATGACGATCTCTTCTATATACAAGAAACTCTTTGGTGAAGAATTCTGCATCAGTAGTGCTAGCATTAAGCCATGTTTCAGTCAAAATAATGACATCAGGCGGAAAAACCATAGAATTTTTAAAAATATCATCTGTTTTATGTTTGCTACGGATGGATCTTACATTTTGATAAAAAAAACATAGTCTACTATTTAGTTTTTTGAAATATTATTTGGTTGCTTAGATTTTGAGGGCCTGTATGCAAGCTCTTTGACTAGAGTGTTAGACGGCCAAAGCCTATGATCACAGATTGACTCAAAGATAGAAGGAGGAACAACTATTTTGAATGAAGATACGAAACTATAAGGCTTGCTAAGTTTCATAGAGTTGACCAAGTTTACGTTAGCAACGACCTTTTGAGATATCAGATGATGAATAATGTCACCAGGTGTGGTCTCGGGTTTCAGTCTTGAAATAAATACAGTTTTAGGTCTGGGGACAGATTCTAAGCAGCATTCTAAGCAGCAGACTCATCTAAAGCAGCAGTACTAGTCCTAGACAAGTGAATTTCGGACGGACCTGGGATGGACGAAGTACCTTGGTCAGGGCAAACTTCAGAAGACAAATCTAAGCAGCTCAGACAAATTTAAGCAGCTCTTTAAGTTTAGCTTTGTCAATGTTAAAGTCGACTAGACTACTGTAAGTATTATAAACAGAACACATGCGACTAATCGGTTCATGCTTTCCGTAATTAGTTCTATGCCTAGGAACATGCATAAGCGGCAAGCAGCGGAGATTATGCGATCCTCCTCGAAACTTAAATTTCACAGCTGAAAGAAGATCAGGTGCGTCAATGTGGCCTAGTGTAAGTTGATGAATAAACATCAGCTCACTCTTGGTTCGCCGTTGAGATAAGCTTTGCAAGTTTAGCAGTTTTAGTCGCTGGCTGTATGGGGGAAGGTTAAAAGGTTCATCCCAAGGCAGGTATCTTAAAGCAAATCGAATGAATCTTCACTGAATTGCTTCAATTCTATTACTGTAACACGACGAGGTGGGGTCAAACAAAACTATTGTAGAGGGAGAGAGTGACATGGGGGTCACTAAATTCATTAGACCATCTTTTTTTGAAACCTAACAAGCAGCTGGACTTATTAACGATGTAATTTATGTGTTCACAGAAATCTAGGTTGTGATTGAAGTAAACACCAAGGTCCCTAAAACTTAGAACGCGGCAAAGAGTGTGTTCATCAATGAAATAAACGTGTGATGGAGGTACACGTTTTTTTGAAAAGGTCATAACTTGACACTTAACTGGGTTGAGGCTGAGACCATTTTTGCAACACCAGGTAGCGAAACTTGTTAAATCGGACTGAAGAAGGACATGGTCAATTGATGATTTTATGACTTTAAATATTTTCATATCGTCGGCATATGCAAGTACTTCACTAAAGTTGATCCTCGAAGAAGCATCGTATAAAGCTAGTATGAAGAGGATGGGGCCTAAGTGACTACCTTGGGGGACACCTGACAGTAAAGTCAAGACAGAGGATAAAATTCCTCGAAATTTAACTTGATAAGATCTGAGGCTAAGGTAAGAAGTAACCCAACGAACAAAATTTTGGGGGAAGCCAAGAGCTGTAATTTTAAACACTATTATTTCATGCGAAATTAAGTCGAAAGCCTTAGAAAAATCTGTATAGATGCAGCCAAGCGAAAACTGTTCTCAACTGCGTTGGAACATTTACTGTAAAAGGATAGTAGGTTAGTAATTGTAGACCTATTTTTAACAAAGCCATGTTGTTCTTTTGGAAGGATGTTGCGACAAAAGAAAACTAAACTATCGCAAACCACTTGCTCGAGTAGTTTAGGAATAGATGAAAGTAGTTCGATATTTCACATATATTCCCTTTTTTGAAAACTGGCATAATATAAGATGATTTCCAAACGGACGGAAAATTACTAGATGAGAGCGAAAGTTTGAAAAGGTATTGAAGAGGATTGGCAAGGATGCCGCTGCACTTTTTCAATACTATTGGCGGGACTCCATCTGGACCTGCGGAACAATCCTCATTAAAGTCGGATAAGAACTTTAAAATTGTGGCCAAATGTAGAGGTATTTCGTTAAAATTTACTTGTGGGGATTGCTCAAGATAGTCAAAATAGTTAGCGTCAATAAAAAAGGGTGTGTTTCTGAAAGACTTGGAAAAGTGATCCGCAAAGGAATTACAGATAACCGTGGGGTCATTGGAAGAAATATTATTGTATGTAAAAGGAAGGCCATCACTTTTCTTCTTAGAGTTGACGAATTTCCAAAATTATCTGGGATTAGACTTAAAACACGAACCCATTTTAGAGATATAATTATTATGTAAACTGAGTAGAATTTAGCTTGTCTCAAATTTGATAAAATGACTGAACTCTCTGGAATGGGATAGCGATATGGGATGGTGCGCCCATTCAACTTTCTATAGTCGAACACTAGCTTAGACTTGGGCTAAGCTCCATCTTCATTAATGCCTTTTTTCGCTACCACTAATATGGGAGTGTTGTATGGGGAATGTGATGGCCTTATTATTCCATCGTCTAGTATTCTTTTAATATCCTTATTTACAAATTCGACATCTGCCATGTTATAGGGCCTTGGTCTTGAATAAACTGGTTCTGCATCTCTTGTTTTAATTGTGGCTTTTATGACTGTATTAAAGGGTAACCTTTCATAGGGTTGAACGAAAGCTTGGGAAAAATCCTTAAAGAATTTTAGAAAATCATCACGGTTTCCGGAACTATTTCCGTATCGATTTCTATATTGTGTACCTGTTCGCATTCAAAGAATTTTATTTCCATTTCTCCATTTTTGTGTGTTAGCGTTTGGTGTCAATCTTTGCTTTTATTTGTACCAAAAAATCGTACCCGATGATCGCATCAAATGTCTTCAATTGGGGAAGGACGAAAAAATCTGTGATTTGGCCACAAACTTGTATTTTGCATTTGTGAGTTATTGTATTCTCACCATTTAATGTTTTAACTTTGAATGATTTTATATAATGAATTGCTTTTAAATTGCTTATAAATTATGAATTTCTCTAATGTAATTTTTGACTGTACCAGTGTCTACTAGGATTCTCATTGTTATTTTCCTTGAGTTTCATTTCGACATATGGTAGAGCGGATTTAACTCTAAAAAAAATGAGTTTGTTTGTTATAATCATTATTCGAAGTGGAAAGTTCATTTTCGTATACGCTTTCATTTGCCTCTTCATATTTGCCATTATTCCCTGGTTGCTTGTCTGTATTTTGAGATTTTGCAAAATTTATTCGCTTAGCCTTAGCAGCAGGTACCCTTTTTCATTCACGAGACCGGTTAAGTGTTCTATGGTTTTCTGAAGATTGGGGTTGTTGTCTTAGCACTTGACTGCTGGTAGGCTCTAAGCCAATGTCTGGTTTTTGACAAAATCTAGAAGAATGATCGATACTCTTGTGGTCATCAGCCAACTGCTCATATCGAGGTTGTGTTCTTTGGTAAAATCTCGTTGAGTTAACTCTCATAAAGTCACTCGGTTCGACCAATTGGTGGATTTGATTATGTTGATTAATTGAGGGAAGCACTCTGGAAACTCGTCTATAGTTAGGGTTGTTCCGTGGAGGAGCGTTACTTGAGGTGGAACCACCACATTTTGCAAGAATTTAATTTTTCTGATAACTGCGAAATCTGTAAGTTAGCTCTATAGTAAACACGCTTATTTTCGACAGTTAATTCGGTCATTGTTTTTACAGTTGGCTCGCATGCTGTTTCGATAGCTACCTGCGCGGCTGATGAAATAATTTCTACCAACAATTTTAATATTTCACAACACTGAATACAAAAAACTTTTAAAGTTTCTAGTAGATTAGATTTTGATTAAGAAGACTATTTACTTAACTTAAATCTGACATTAATTTGTAGCTTAGTCTAAATTGTGACATGAGAGGGATTTGAACTCGTGAAATATTAATAGGAAATTATCATAGTCAGACGGAAAGCGTGAAAATGTACCTTTTCCACGCTTTGTTCCTTTTGTTCCTTAGTGTTTTTAACTCCTGGGTATACCAGGGATGACTATCATTAGAATTTTTATTAAGTTTTTTGGGGACATCATTATTAAAACACAAATTTAATTTGAAATAAAAACTTTCTACTGCTTCATTTATATCGGAGAAATTTCAGCGAAATTCATTTCACTTAGTTTGTGAGAAAGTATACGAAAGTCAGTCTTACGAAAATCAAAAGTGTACGAACTGTCATACGGATTATTGTTCTCATGAACGTGACAGTTTAAGTCAAAAAAAAAAAAATACATCCAACGGAGGATGATGAATATCTATCTTAGCAATGTTGAGTGCAGATTTGCAAACAACAGTACTAATGGCGTCAGAAGTAAAAATTAAATCGAGAATTCGATTATTAATATTTATTATACAGCTTACTTGCTGTAAGTCAAACAAAATAATATCGTCAAGTTTGTTGAGAGCTCCTCGAGGTGAGAAAATGCATGGAACAAAATGGGTGTAATCTTCGGATGGTATCAATTTTAGAGAACGGAGGTTAAAGTCGCCTAGCAACAACACTGTGCTGTTGCTACAAGTAAGATCAAAAATGTATTCCAGAGCATTATCAAGCTCAGAGTATGTTTCAATTGGACTGTCCGGAGGTATGAACCCGTTAACAACATAAATGTATTTCGACTGTATATCAAGCCTAACACACATAACTTCTACATTAACTGGAAAAGGAAATTCGATGTCAGATGAGACGATACTTTTTCGAACAGCAACTAAAACACCTCCACCAAGACCTACTAAATTATTTTTATTTCTATCTTCTCTATGAACTAGGAACTCTTTATAAAACAGTTCCGCGTCAGTTGTACTGGCGTTGAGCCAAGTCTCAGTCAGGACAATAACGTCATGTGGAAAAACAAGGGAATTTTTAAATATCTCTTCAGTTTTATGTTTACTGCGAATAGACCTAACGTTTTGATAGAAAAAAGAAAGTCTATTATTTAGTTTTTTGAAGTAGATTGTTGCTTATTAGACTTCTGTGATCGGTAAGAGAATTCTTTGACCAGAATATTATCCGGCCAACATTTATAGGTGCAAATTGAAGGAAAAAATATGGCTGAGACGGTAATCTTAAACGAAGCCAGAAAGCTGTTCGGCTTACTAATTTTAGTGCACGTTATAGCTTCATGATTTTGGATGAGCCCTTGAGACACTAAATGACAAACTAAGCTGAAAACTGAAAGCAGTTAAGTCTATCAAGAAACCTATAATCCACTCGGCACCAATAAAAAAAGCTTACGGCGAATGGGCAAGGGAAGACAAAGAGAAAACGAATTTGTTTGCTGAACATTTAAAAGAAACATTCAAGCCTTTCGACGGTCCGCCGTTGGCCGACGTTCCAAACGACAACGCGGAACCTGATAACTTTAGAATGAAAAAAGTTTCGTTAGTTGAACTCCGACAGACAATAAGCAAACTTAAAAATAATAAGGCCCCGGGTTACGACCTGATCACTGGCGAAATATTGAAAGAACTACCAAAAAAGGCACTAGTCAAGCTACTTTATATGATAAACGCTTCTCTTAGACTTCTATACGTTCTGAGACAATGAAAAGTTGCTGAAGTCATTATGGTTCCAAAACCGGGAAAATGCGCAAATGATAAAAAATCTTATAGGCCCATATCGCTTCAGCCGATAATATCGAAAGTATTCGAGAAACTTCTGCTGAAGCGATTACAACCAATAATTGCAAAAAGTCGCTTGATCCCGGATCATCAATTCGGTTTCAGGCCTAACCACTCTACAATAGATCAAGTCTACAGAATAATGCATGAAATTGAAAAAGCCTTAGAAGGGAAAAAAATATGTTCAAGTGCTTTCCTCGACGTATCGCTAGGCTTAGACAAGGTATGGCACGAAGGCTTGAAATATAAGCTACGGCAAAACTTGCCGGAAGACATGTTTAAAATATTGAAAAACTATCTTAAAGGAAGACTCTTTCGTGTTAGGTGTAGTACTGAATACTCAAGTTTCAAGCAAATTCGAGCTGGTGTACCCCAGGGAAGCGTCCTCGGTCCGACCCTGTTCCTGCTCTACACAAGAGACATACCTCTAGATGACGAGACTGTCGTGGCCACGTTTGCGGACGATACGGCCATCCTGGCAACAGGTGAATCAGTCCAGTCATCAACGAGAAACCTCCAACGAGCATTGGACAGAATTTGTGTCTGGACGAAGACTTGGCGAATCGCTTTTAACGAGAACAAGTCTACGCATGTGAATTTCACTTACAGAAGGGTTAACAATTTACCTCTGTTCATAAACTCTGCACGAATACCTTATGCAAATGAAGCGAAATATCTAGGGATGACACTGGACGCTAAACTAAGGTGGAAACCACACGTAAAGAAGAAGCGTGACGAGCTCGAGATTAGGCTCAGGGAAATGTATTGGCTTATCGGAAGATTTTCGAAATTAAGCATATATAACAAACTGCTCTTGTACAGGCAGGTGTTAAAGCCTTCCTGGACATACGGTATACAACTTTGGGGTTGTACCAAGCCGAGCAACATGTCCATGTTGCAGACTTTCCAAAACAAGACACTAAGAGCAATTGTGAATGCTCCATGGTATATTAGGATTAGTGATATTCACAGAGATTTAGGAATAGCTACCGTGAGCGAAGAAGTAACAAACTTTGCTCGAAAGCTAAATGCTCGCCTTCATGTTCATTGGAACAATGAAATGATCAGTACTCTCAACGAGACTCTTTACGATGTAAACAACGAGCGACGACTACAAAGAACAAGACCCTTCGATCTAGCGACGTAGGGTGAAGCCGCACGAATGAACGGCTTTAGTAGGTGCATTCACTGGATAGCAACCTACCCAATCCGATAAACACTACGGAAGCGAAAACTACTTGTTAAGTTAACTTAGTTGTAGTCAAGAAGTATTATGAGAGAGCGAAAATTTACTACTATGAAGTGCGTTCTGGCAGTTTCATAGTGTCTCTCATAAATGGGTGGTTTAGAACGTGGAAATAGGGTATAACCAATATCGGCTACTTCGGTATTATGTACCTGCTATAGTGGGCGTATTGGTATCTTTGAAAGATTTTGGAGTTTTAGCCTCCGTCCACCCTAGTATAAAGAGAAGTGAGCTTGCTGTTGCTAGTGTTTGTAGTAACAATGAAAATGAGCGAGTCTGTATCAGCTGCATCGACAGGATTAATGCAAGGTATCAATTCGTTTATTTCCGAGGTAGTAGATGTAGAAACATCTTTAAGTGTGATCACATCAGAGTACGAGGATACACTTAATACGGCAGAGCTAAAATTGTTTAAGAGATCATTAAAGCTCTTAGATAGCTTAAGAATGTCAGATTTGAACGCTGACAGCTTAAAAGCCAAGTGGGAAATGGAGAGCTTACGGCACGAAGTGCAGTATCAATGAGCAATTTCGCAAGAATTAATTTTATCTAAAAATGCATTAGTAGATCCAATGCATTTGGAATGAAACTGCATCCCACAAGGACCGTAGCAAGTAAAAAGTGGCTTGGCCTCGTTTCGGAACATTTTTCAACAGCACAGGTCATAGTAAGGAAAAAAATAAAAAAAATGTTGCGTAACTAAAATAGAAAGGTATTAAACTGTTATTAAAAAGAGAAAAAAAGAAAAAAAAATATTCAAAAAACAAAAAAAAGTTACAAAGTAATTATTATGATAAAACTAAATAAAAAAAAAACACTCGAAATGTGAGATTCGAACCTACACTTGCGCCGTCTAGAGCAGTTACGCTATCACCTAAGCCAAAGAGACCGATGGTAAATGATGCACAGAATTACTTTTAAAAGTTAACTGAATTATTAATACGAAGGAAAAAAGCGATTTAGTTAAAATGTGAACGAAAACGACGTAAACTAGAGATTAAGTGAAAATTTTTTTTACTTCTATGAAGAACCGCTTACCGCAATGTAAAAGCTTACAAAACAGAAAAACACTCAAAAAACGGAGATATTTAGAACAACTAAAATAAAAGAAATACGTTAAACGATTAGAATTACACAGTCAAACTAATTCTAAGAATTTAAACACAGATAATACTAAGCGATTAAGATCACGTTAATGCAATACAAGTTGAAATGAAAGGACGTAGCACAAGCTAGTACACGCAGTAAGCACAGTAGGTACGATGCACAAGACGCACAAGACGATACTGAGTGGACACACGATAAAAGTGGACACAAAGCTGTTTGGCTTACTGAGTTTCGTGCACTTGATAACAGAATCAGTAGGGATATTTTGTGAAATAAGATGACGAATAACTTCATCAGCAGTAGTTTCTGGTTTAAGCCTAGAAACAAATATTAATTTGGCTTAGGTACAGATTGTAAAGAATTAGTAGGTAAGCTAGAAACAGAGGCTGTAATATCTACAGGAGCACAACTAGTTAGCGGGGGTAATGAGTTCGAAGAGATCTCAAAGGCTGCTTTCTAATTTCGGGTGTTAGAGTTAAAACGTTTAGACTCAAGGTTAGATATGGTTTTAGTCTGGCGACTCGCGTTTTCCGAAATGGGGCTTAGCACAGCCTAAGGAGCTGCCGACGATATGGAAGCGATATCGTCAGTAGTCAATGACACAGATAAGCAAGGAGAAGGAGGAAGAGCTTCTGTCGAGGTAGAGACATCGGCATTTTGAGAAATGTTTAAAGATGAAGAAGGGGGCGGATCTGTTTCAGTAGCTACTTCAGAAGAAAAACTTATACTGGGAAGCAATGAAACGTAAGGTAGGTAGAATAGTGGCTTATTAAATGCACTTAGGCAAAGAAGTAGGCCCATTGTACCGCCACGTGGGTATAAGACCAAGGGGGTAGGTTGGCTGAACTCTATAACAGCCAGCCAGTCGTTTCAATGAATGTTAGTAGCTTTTTGACCGGTGTTTCACTAAGATCGCTTAGGCAGTCGTAGAAGTAGGAGCCTAGTATGTATTTCCTGTACTGCGCGAGTGCCGGGCAGCGACAGAGAAAGTGTTGTACGCTTTCTTCTTCTTCCTCATCTAGGCAGCTTCTACAGAAGTCTTTTTGCTGACCTGGTCTTTTTGGATCGAGGCGAGGCCAGATTGCTTGGAGGTTAAACAAGTGGTGTCTGTCCTCCATCTGGCGTTAGTTTCTTGTATGCTGTGATTTTTGTTCCTCTTTAGCCAGGACAGGGCTTCACTAATTGCCATTATTTCTGCTTGGAAGACGCTGCATTAGTTGGGTAGCCGAAGGGATTTATTTCAGTTAAGGCACTCAGAGAATACACCGCTTCCTCGTCTTTCGTCTTGGATCCGTCTGTGTAAAAGTGTATGGCATTACCAAAGAGTATATTACCGGCGAACCACAGGTCTTTGTTCGGAATCCAGGTTTCAAAGCTTTTCTCTGGGAAGTAAACGTAATCACGCCATTGAAAGCATGCTTTACGTCGAATTGCGCAGTTGGTAGCTGTTTGCTTACCAAAGATGTCTAAGGGGGTAAGGTTCAATAGGATTTCGAGCGCATCAGTAGCAGGGCATCTCAGGACACCACTAATACAGATACATGCTTGCCTTTGTACCTTTCTTAAAACGTTGAGATGTATGCCGACGTTGAGTATGGGCCACCATACTGCTACGCCGTATAGAAGTAATGGTCTAGTCACAGCTGTGAAGAGCCAATGCGTCATGTGAAGTTGTAGTCCCCATTTGCGTCCAATGGCTTTTTTGCTCATATAAAGGGCCGTGATGGTTTTCCTTGCTCTTTCAGCTGTATTGAGCTTCCAGCTTAGTTTACTGTCCAAAAAAAGGCCAAGGTACTTCGCCTTATTTGAAAACGGTAGGCTGGTGGCATTTAAGGTGGGAGGGACAATGCGGGGGATTTTATATTCGGTCGATACAATTTCGGTCTTTTGTGCATTAACACTTAAACCATTCTCATTCGCCCATATGTGGAGGAGAGTGAGGGCATGTTGCATTAAGTCTCTCAGTGCTTGGGGATATTTCCCCGAGAAGGCAATGGCTACATCATCAACGTAGGCAATCGTTTTGCAGCCCACTCACGATGAGACGTTAGTCATAGCAGAATTAAAACTATCAAGCAAGTCATTGAAATTCTTAGTTTTCAAGTTTTTTGATGCCATGCTTAAAGCATGACAATTTAAAAGACAGTTGGGATAGGGAAATCTTACGACAAGGCTGAAAATACCAGAAAGCCATATGAGATGAGTTGACTTTTTTCAGAAATGCAGCAGTTGAGCCAACGCATTTAGCATGAAAGTGGTTACCACAAGGACCATGGCATGTAAAGAAAGGCGCCTTGATTTCGCTATCGCAACATTTTTCGGCTGGGCAGGCCATTCCGAGCAAAAAAGAAGCAAATAAGCAAAGAACAAACAAAATTAAAAGAAAAGAAATCTTCGAACCGACCGGGGATTCGAACCTAGACTTTTCGAGAACAACTAAATTCTTTAACCTAACCCTCTACCTATGCGCCACTAAGTCGATGAAACTTGGGTGCCGTTTACAAGTTGATGGAGGACTAACTATAAGCTGTAATAAAATGTTATAAAGCGAAAGTGAAGAATAAAATACGTATGTATGTGTACAAAGAAATTAGGAGAGTACAGTTTTGAAATGCTTTAGGGAAAGAAAATAAATATAATAAGGAACCGCTTACCACTAAGCAGGGAAAAAGTAGAATTTGCCGGCAATACCACACGGGAAACTTCTAATGGTCATGTACAAATAACACGTCGGTCACAAACAGCATTAAAAGTTGTTTCTTCCTTTACGGCGAAAATCCATTGATCTAACTCAGGCAGCTTTGTCCAAACCGAGTCAGCCTTAATAATTTTTAGTTCGCATTCTGATAAGTTTGACATGTTGTTGAGTAAATTTATTTCGCACATGCTGAAGTTTGATCTAGGTCGGTATACAGGATGTGAGTGAGTGCATAAATATTGATCTCCGTTTATAACGATGCATTAAGATACGCCACCTTCGCTCATAGGATAATATTCGTCATGATGAGAACTGACGGCTAAGAACTTCATTGACGACTGTATTGTAATTAAGGTTTTGTTCACGACTGCTGGAAGTGGAATCACCTTGAACATCGTGAATCTGTCTGCTTCGATTAATGGCAGTTCAATTTTGAATATTATGTAGCTGCTAGTTATTTGTACTTCAACTGACATTAATTTGTATAGGTTCAACATATATTTTGGCTCAACTGGAAGGCGCAGTCCTAATGAAAGATGGTTTTTTATTTTGGCCACTTCGTGACTCTGTTGTTGTGGAGATATTAACAGATGATTAATTTGTCCCTGATTAGTATCTGCCAACACGTCAATCATTGATGTCTGTGTACGCTGTATGTTTGTTATTATGATTGTTGTGAAAATGGACCATGACGAGTAAAGCTCTCTGATCTTATGTTGATATAGTTCCTCGGTGAAGTTGTTCATATGGTTAACTATCTGCTCAAATTGAGTTTCCAGCCTATGATGCCTCTTGGACATGTTTTCTTGGCTTCTTTTCATGATATTAACTGTGGAGTCCAAAATTGAAGTCTGATTTTTGGCAAGATTAATTAAGTGTTCTTCGTTTAGCGTTATTTCTTCCAAACGATTAGATACTTCATGGGCATATTTAGAGTCGAGGATTCCGACCAGCGAATTTGCAATGTTTCTCACAATGTCTATCGCCCCTCTTCTAGCTCTCCTTATTATTTGTCTAGTTGATAGTAATAAGTTTTCTTCCACCAGCTCGTGGTTGATGAGTCCTATTTGCTGAATAACTTGACGACATGATCCCTTAAAAGTTAATTGATTACAGAGATGTTCTAAGACCTTGGTTCTGTTTTCAAGGGTCTGAAATTCTCTTTGATATGAAGCAAGGTAGTAGTACACTACCAGGTTCCATTTGTTGTGAATCCAGTTGATCGTAACTAGTACTGATCGTGATGTCTGGCGTGTCGATTTAGATGATAAGCAATTTTTTTTTATCTTGATAAGTCATTGGTTTCTTGATCTTGATGCTTGCTGTTATAACATTGGATGCTTGCTGTTGTATAAGGGACATTTGCAACTAGATGGAAGCTGGTGTCAAACATCGAGAACGAATTTTGGAAACGATGTTCCCAGGAATATTTAAACGAACTGCAGCAACGAAAGAGGAATACACTGTTGGAGAACGTTGAACCTGGTACTATGGTCATTATAAAGGAAGACAACACCCCCGTAATGAAATGGCCGCTGGGAAGAATCGAAAAAGTGATTTACGGAAATGATGGGCACGTCCGGGTTGCAGAAGTACGAACAAAATCTGGAGTATTCTGTCGACCTATTCATAAATTAGCCCCGTTATTGCAAGAGAGCAAAACAACGTTGGAAATTGAGCCACATACTTACTTAAAGCGCTACAGTCCGGGGTGGACCTGGGCTTCAGCCAACAAGCTTCGCCAGCCAGCTCTGTCTCTAGCTAGCCGTCCCCAGTTTCGCACGCGAAGTTGGCTGAGGTCCCCTTCCACTTGCGTGCGCCACCTGAGTCTCGGTGCTCCTCTACCGCGTCGTCCCTGCGGTGTGGATTCGAAGATTTTCCGGGCCGGGGCGTTGGTGTCCATCCGCTCTAGATGACCCAGCCATCGTAGACGTTGTGTTTTGACTCTTTTGGCTAGGTCGGTATCACTGTACAGCCCGTACAGTTCGAGTTATGTCTCCTCCTCTACTCTCCGTCTATGCAGACGGGACCGTAAATCGTCCGAAGAATTTTCCTCTCGAAGCAGCCTAAAGTGTTTTCATCCGCCTTTGACAGGGTCCATGCTTCTGCACCGTAAAGCAGGACTGGGATGATGAGGGTCTTATACATGGACACTTTAGTTGCTCGAGAGAGGGCTTTGCTACTCGATTGCCTTCTTAGCCCAAAGAAACAGCGATTGGCAAGAGTTATCCTTCGTTTGATTTCAGCGCTGGTGTCATTGTCTGAATTGATAGCGGAACCCAGGTAGATAAAGTCCCTAACTACCTCTAAGTTATAGCTGTCGATGGTGATGTTTTGTCCAAGACGTCGGTGTTGGGTGTCTTTTCTTGATGACAGCATATACTTGGTTTTGCCCTCATTGACTGCTAAACCCATATTCGCCGCTTCCGTCCCAATACTCACGAAGGCTTCACTGACATCACGCTTTGTTCTACCGATTATGTCAATGTCGTCTGCGTATGCGAGTAGTTTAACGGACTTTTGAAAGATTGTACCTCTGGTGTTGGCGCGAGAGTTCTGCACAATTCTCTCAAGTATGATGTTAAAGAAGTCACATGACAGCGCGTCGCCTTGTCTAAATCCTTTTTTGACATCAAACGGGTCGGTGAGGTCTTTGCCGACCTTGACGGAACAGCGGGAGTTTTCCATCGTCATCCTGCACAGACTGTCGAGTTTGGCAGGGATGCCAAAACTAGACATTGCGCTATATAGCTCGTCTCTATAGATGCTGTCATACGCGGCCTTGAAATCGATGAAGAGGTGGTGTGTATCGATTTGGAATTCCTGGCTTTTCTCCAAGATCTGCCGCAGTGTGAATATTTGATCGATGGTGGACTTTCCTGGCCTAAAGCCACACTGATATGTGCCTATCAGATTGTTGACAAACGGCTTCAGGCGTTCACACAGTACAGCAGAAAAGATCTTGTATGCGATGTTAAAAAGACTTATGCCTCTGTAGTTGGCACAACTCAGAGGATCTCCTTTCTTCAGGATCGGGCAAACAATGCTGAGGTTCCATTCGTCGGGCATGCTTTCTTTCGACCATATCTTGCAGATGAGCTGGTGCATGCTCCTAACCAGCTCATCGCCAGCGGATTTAAAAAGTTCGGCAGCTAGGCCGTCTGCTCCGGCTGCTTTGTTGCACTTGAGCTTAGACACAGCTACTTTCACCTCCTCCAGGTCGGGTGGGCGGTATCGTTCGTATGCTTCGTCGGTAACGTCTTCGCCCAGGTTGAATGGTTCGTTCTGCCTGACAGCGGTATTTGGTTCGTCCTCGCCGTTATACATTCTGCAGAAGTGGTCTTTCCAAATCAAATTGAGCCACATACATCTGTAAATAATCGGAAACGTAAGCTTCAAGATCAAGAAACCAATGACTTATTAAGATCAAAAAACCAATTGCTTATCATCTAAATCGATCGTCTTGAATTCTCGGTCCGGCGTAGGCTATGTCGTTTAAATATAGATTGCATTATGTTTCTGTCTGGTTTAAGAACGCAGTGGTGTGGTACCGCAGTAGTGCGGTGTTTGAATGCCTTTGTAGTTGAATTTTTTCATGTGGGCCATCAGAAGGTACTCATTCATGAACATTGCATATTTATTCTTCAAATCTGGATCTCGAAGCAGCTTGCGTTCTACGGCCCATAGAACGCATATATCTTTTGGCAATTGGCCATCGGCTGCCTTCCTCGGCAAACAAATCATGGAACTGCCTCCATTTCATGTAGTCGCCGTCAAACTTTAGCAAGACGATATTTCGCAGTTTGAGCGAGCTGGTTTGCATGTTTGCATTACGGTTGCTTTGTTGCGGTCCGTATTTGTTGGAAAGTTCATAGAGCTCCTCCAGCTTCAGCTGAGCCTTGTCTTCCAACTCGCAAAACTGTTGAGCGTTGTACCCATTTAGTTCGGGCTGTGCAGTTTGCTCATGGATTTGATGACGTATGAGCTGAATATCGTTCCAATACCGCTCTATTAGTTTGATTTTTAGTTGGAAGAATTCCTTCGATTTATGGCTCAATTCTCCAGCTATGGCCCGGTGAAAGCCTTAGCTTTGTTAAACTTAAACAAATAAAATGGAATGTGAAAAAGCCCAGGGTCACAAAATGAAAAATCCGCATCCACACGAGCACCAGAGATATCATTTTTTGATTTTTCGATAGCTGGTAATAAATAGCGAGATACTTAATGCATAAAAAAATTTAGTGGTTTTTATCATTTCAGATGATCCTTCAGAATCTGATATGCTTACTCAATCAGCTTCTGATCAGCTTTTGGGGAAAATTAATATTTTTCTTATCTGTCGCAACCATCCGGGTCGACTGAAATATTGAATCAGTACCCGAAGTTAAAGCGATCATTCATTAAATACAATGCCGCTCTTCCTTCCTCAGCAGCAGTAGAAAGGTTATTTTCTTTCGCTGGGCTGATAAACATTCCTAGGCGTGGACAACTTTCGGACGAAAAATGTAAAAAATTATTGCTTCTGAAGGTGAAAATGTGAAAGGTTTGTTACAAAAAAATCATAGGATAATATCTTATCAGATGGATAGTTTTATCTGATAAGAAAAATAACCATTATACTATTTATTTAACAAATTGACATTATTTTTTGTGTCTTTGCACATTTATAGGGAACTGGAATTCATGCATAACTATTCATGCGAGAGTGACGAATAGTAGAGTTGTGTTCACAACAAATCAGCTATGGCGCAGTTTTTTTGTTTTCTTATCTGATGAATAATTTGTGTTAATTTCATTAAAAAGACCCAAAAACAAAAAATTTCATTTTCTTAATTCAAAGTAGAAGCGCATTCAAAAGGACTTCGCCAAAACAATTGAAGTGCGAAAGACTTCAAAGGAATGGCGATGACCTCAAGGGAATGGCCGGACTTCAAGGGAATGTTCGGACTTCAAAGTGACTTCAGCGAATGCAGAAGATTCCCAAATGAATGCAATCACTGGACTTCAAATTCCAGATTGGTACAAAATGACTGGCTCAGCTAAGGACTTCAAAAAGGAATGGTGATTTATTTTCTGAAGTTGAAGTCCGAAGTGAAGTCCAGAATTCAGAAGTCTGTAGGATGAAGTGTTTTGGACTTGAATTTTCAAAGGATTTAATTCTTTTACAACTTTGTAGATAATAGGTTCGATAAGCAGAAGAAAGCTTTAGAAAGCAAACTCGATTCCCAGAATGCGCTTTTTGAGGAAAAGTTCCAAGCAGTAGATCAAAGAATTAAAATTGTGGAGGCAAAGTGGAATAACTGGCTAAGGCACTGGAGCTGGTTAAGAAACAAAAAGTGCGAGAATGTTTGCCCGACGGTCTACGACCCACGTAAAGAAATGCTGCCTCCTGGGTTTAATGGTCAAATATCATGGCCGATTTATAAGAGGCAATTTGAAGCTGTCGCGATGACGAACAATTGGGACAATGGAGATAAGTCGATTGCTCTCACGCTTGCGCTCAGAAGAACAGTTGCAGAATTGCTGCAGACCATCCCTGAAGAAAAACAAAAGGATTATGGTGCCGTTAGGAGGGCCATCGAGATGAGGCTTTGCGACGACTACATGCAGCAAGTTTACCGGGTCCAGTTTCACCGAAGAGTTTAGGCAAGCAGTGAGATGCTTCAACAGTTGCAAGCCGACACCGAGCGATTGGCGAATGTCAACGCATCGACATCGAAAGGCGTCGGGGACAAATTATACAGCGTCAGTGCATAGATCCAGCTAGACAAGCAAGCTGCCCACTTTGCGATACGAGGAGGCAAAATGAAGAAGCTTCCAAACAACAGCAGTCGGGCATCGCCTAAGAACTAACCATAAAAATGGTTGATAAATTATAAATGTGAAATTGAGTTTCATTCGACGATCCCCAGGCAAAAACATTACAATATGATGACCCGATTACACTACGTTCATGTGTGTCTGTTACCACCATCAGCATATTTGACGTTTTGTTTTTCAGTTGTCGTTTGAGTTATTTCGCTTCATAGAATCAAAAATTCAATAAAGAATCAAACTAAATTTTTGCGCCCTAATAACGCGAACCTGAAAAAATGGCGAATTAACGTTTGAATTGTACGTAATGTCACAAATTACTGAATAACTAGATATTCAACATGCGTCCCTCTTACCCTCCAACACCCATTTGTTTACGGTTTTTATAAAGCCTTTAAAACTTATTTAAGCTTTAAATTTCCGTGTCGGTGAATACGTATAAGAAGATACAACAGCAATTTACCTTACGCGATCAGCTGATGTAAGAGCTGCAAAACGAATTTGCATGGAAATGACGAATTCATGCATTCACTCACTTTTGTAAACAAATGTCGGAGAATGGGTAAATTCATCAATTTCAGCTTGTGGGAAAAGCTTTTACATGTCCGAAGTTGAATATCTAGTTATTCAGTAATTTATGGTAATGTGTTCGTACGCGAAATAATGATAGT
Source organism: Neoascia interrupta (assembly GCA_947623515.1). NCBI lineage: Eukaryota > Metazoa > Arthropoda > Insecta > Diptera > Syrphidae > Neoascia > Neoascia interrupta. The sequence goes on along the minus strand of OX392463.1, from coordinate 107,386,686 downwards.
GGCAGTGCGAAGCGAGTAATGGCGTTGTAGTACTTAGGCCATTTCAAAAATTGGAATTGAAATACGCCGTCAGTATAAGTTATCAGTGTGTGCATGAAATACAAAGTATGTACGGACAAATGCCGTATGATTTGCACACCGAAAAAAGATAGTTACGAGAATAGCTAGATATTGAACGTACGTCCCTCTTGGCTCCCAACATTCATTTGGCTTTGTTTTTTATAAAGCCTTCAAAGCTTTTATAAAGCTTGAAATTTCCGTATTGGTCCATACATTTAAGATTATCCAATAACAATTTACCTTACGCGGTCAGATGATACAAAAACTCCAAAATGGAATTGCATGGAACTGATGAACTAACGTATTAGCTCACATTTGTAAAGAAATGTCAAGGTATTGCTATATTCGTCAACTTCAGCTTGTGGGCAAAGCTTTTACATAGCCTAAGTAAAATATATAGTTATTGAGTAATATATGCTCCTCTGTTTTGCAATATATTACTGAATAACTAGATATTCAACTTGCGTCGCTCTTGCCTTCCAGCACCCATTTGTTTGCGTTTTTTATAAAGCCTTCAAAGCTTTTATAAAGCTCGAAATTTCCGTGTTGCTGAATACTTGTGAGAACATGCAACAACAATTTACCTTACGCGATCAGCCGATGTAAAAATCCAAAATGGAATTGCATGGAACTGATGAATAGAGTTGTTTGAGCTTTGACATCTCGGTTTTGACGTTTGCTGTCAAGGAGTTCTTGGGGTATATAGACAGCTGCGTTTTCGTAGAAAGAAGCGGGAATCCAGATGTTTATCGCAAAATTTTAGTTTATCTAAGATTAGTTTATTGTTTTTTTTATTTTTCATGAACCCAAAATGGAACTTTCGGAGTACGCCCGTCGATTAAGCCCAATTGACCGTCAGTATTATATGCAGAAGATTTCAAAATTTGCTTCAAAGGATCCATATGCACTTCATTACAAGGAGAATGTTTTGCCACTTAATGTAAGTTACCTTAAGATTATTTATCACTTACTTTATTCTAGAAACACACGAACGGGGGCTCCATTCCACTGCACAAAAAGCCTTAATGGTGCAAAGATGTACGACGGTGGATGGGTGCAGTCAATGGGTGGTTGTGTTGTACACAAAATTTTTATTGTGATGTCCAAGGTTTGTACCACGATTAAGCATATAACTAAATGCTTTTTATTGTTTGTACATGCTAAATATAACGATATGTTCTTACTTCCAAAGGTTCTACACTCACAATCAATCAACATGCGCAGCTTAATGGTGTGGACGGCAATTGATGTGGACGGGAATATTGTGACCGCTCACTGCACTTGCATAGCAGGACTTGGAGAGTGTTGCCGAAATATCGGTGCAACATTGTTCAACATGGCAAGTGGATTATTCCTATTTGTTAAAGTTAAATTCTTTAGTGTTTTCATCAACAGAAATCCGTCACAGACGTTGCCGCCAATTGGAAAGTTCCCTCGTGCAAGCAACATCTACAGGTTGCATGTGAGCAGATAGATTGGGGCTCTAAGAAGCTGCAAAAGCGTCGAAGAGCAGCTGGGCAAGAGCTTTTGCCCCAGGAGACGACGCCCAAACCAAATTTCTGCAGGAGCTCAACAAGAAGGGGCAAGTGACGGCGAGCTTATGAGATCATTTTGCAAAATATTTCGAAATACGACCTCATTTCCCATACTGATTCTCATTACGAAATTACCTCATTATCATCACAATAGCATTTAATTCGGTTGCTAATGAGAAAAATTCAAAACTAACAAAACTAAATTCACCGCTTTGAGCGACGTTTTTATTTTTGACAAATGGAAAAAGTCAGTGCCGCAGCTGATCGTTCGTAGGGCCCACGGCGTTAGGAGTCCCGAATAGATTATGGTGAGATTAGACGTAATAAAATGTATAAATGTGTGAAGATTATTAAGAACAAGCGACACATACATTTAATGCAGGTTTCTCCATTAGATCTTTTTTTTAAATTCTTTAACATAAAGCATAACGCCATTTGAAGCATAATGCCATTCGCCATTCTTCTGTGCCACGAAATTTTTAAGCAAATTTTTTGACTTTATCCTTACCGACCTTCTGGTCTTAATATTTAGGCAATGAAAACTAATTAGCTTTGTCCTATCTCTAATACAATATACCAGTTGTTAATGTCGTTTAGACAGAACTATAGACGTTTTGGTTATGTCACTAATCCTTAAATGTTAATTTAAATCTATAAAAGAAATCGCCGTTTTTATAAGTTTTTCGGAATTACATAAGCGAACAATTAACTGATGATAAATCGGTGTCTTTAAAATGCCACAGACGTTTGTGGGCTGTAAAATTACAATTTTTCCGATTTGGCGTAATTTTGTATACCCGGCATGCATCGAACGTTTGAAATCTGACTTCATAAGAGATAACAAAAATGTTGTAGGAATTTTATTTTTACGGTTTATTCATTCATCAATTGTAAATTGATCAAAACGCTTTTCCCCAATTAAAATCCTGCACTGCATTTTCATTAGCATTTGGTAAAGAAAAAATACATAAATCATGCTGATGAATTCAAAATGGGCGCCCCATTGATTTTTTTTTTTGCATTGGATCTCCAGCTCCGTCCCTGGAGCAGCTGCCAAAGCTAATAAGAACTTGTAAATGAAAACACTTTTTTCTCGAATTTCAAAATGAGCTCATTTCGGCCCTAATGAAAACGTAATATTATTTTTTGAATTCTTTCTTTTTAATTTTTGTTCTTATTATGATTTTTTTGTAGAAATAGTTGACTTTTTGATTTCTTTCTTGTTAAGTTTTTATTCTTATTATGTTTTTGTTTGTAGAAATAGCAAAATTTTTTGAGTTCTTCCTTTTTTAAGTTATTGTTCTTGTATATAATTTAGTTCATAAGTTGTGATTTGCTTTTTATGTTCAATTCAATAAAGTTATTATCTTCATAAGCAACACACTGTGATCCGATGATTTTCTACCAGAGATAAAGTTGTAGAAATCATTTTTGGTAGAAGTTGTGTGTTGTTATACGACTAAAAAAACAGTTCCTTTTAAAGTAAAATAAAAGATCGTTTCTCAATATATAGCAATATTCTTTAATTTCATAAAACATAAAAAGTTGATGAAAACATGCAAAACTTTAATTATATGTGGACACAAATTAACCAATGCGCAACTAATTTTAACAATATAATCAAAATAGAGCTCACTCCCGTTGACATTTGAAATGGGTGTTATAGGCTGACAATTTGTTAACACTAAAAACTTCTGTCTCACGACACCTATAACACGTTCAACGTGGACTCTGACACGTGCGAGCTTGCGTGTTTGCTCAATGTCAGAGACCGGCGTTTGGATGTTCCTATTCCTAAACGCTGGCATCAAAAGCTTCGCTCCATTTTGCACGATTATTTCATTTATAAGGATACCACGGTCTGAAATTATAACGTCTCCTTCTTTCACAAGGTCCATGAACCTACAGCCTTCAACCTCCGTCTTGTCACTGCACCTGCCGCCAAATCCCTTGGAAACGAATGTTATGTCTCCAGTTGGATCATTCGCGATCATGTACTTCATTGTATTATGGTGTTTGTAGGATGAAAACACTTCTGATCGAGCGAGAGCTGAAGCTAGTAATAAGAGGGACAAATATGTTTTTAGAAAGATTCTAACAAATTGTATAAGGACGTGTACCTGGATTCTCTATGAAAACTTCGAAGCAGTCGATGATCGCTGTAAAGTAGGTGCCGATAACTTGCCTGAAAAACAGTGGTGCATGTATTTGCAACGCTTTTTTATCAGGCCAACCAACAAGTGGGCCAAGTTTTGTGTGCAATGCAACTACGTTCTCATAAAAAACTTTTGAAACTGTACTCACAACTAAACCATATCGAAATGATAGGTAAGTAAATGGTAAGTCCAAACGTAGTTTCATGAGAACTAATATAAAAGCATCAAAAACATTTAAGTCCTTTATCATCAATGCGGTTAAGTCCTCTTTTACATAATCAAAGAGGGATTCAAGCACAGTGAAGTTTGGAAGACCAGTAAAATACTTCACCTTTCTTTGATCGTCTTTGAAGCTCGATTTAGATAGGTGCATTCTTTTGCTTTGCTTTTTCAGTCTCTCGTACGCCATGTCTTTTTTCTTAAGCTTCCATTCATGCTCATTAATTACCTACGGTAAAGGAAATCGTTTATGCTTTTTGTTGTAAATTGTTTACTTTTTCTTAAGGTGGCGCTACAGTCCGGGGTGGACCTGCGCCTCAGCCAACAAGCTTCGCCAGCCAGCTCTGTCTCTAGCTAGCCGTCTCCAATCTCGCATGAGGTGTTGGCTGAGGTCCCCTTCCACTTGCGTGCGCCACCTCAGTCTTGGTGCTCCTCTACCGCGCCGTCCCTGCGCTGTGGATTCGAAGATTTTCCGGTCCGGGGCGTTGGTGTCCATCCGCTCTAGATGACCCAGCCATCGTAGACGTTGTGTTTTGACTCTTTTGGCTAGATCGGTTTCGCTGTACAGCCCGTACATCTCGATGTTTTATCTCCTCCTCCACTCTCCGTCTATGCAGAGGGGACCGTAAATCGTCCAAAGACTTTTCCTCTCGAAGCAGCCTAAAGTGCTTTCATCCGCCTTTGACAGGGTCCATGCTTCTGCACCGTAAAGCAGGACTGGGATAATGAGGGTCTTATACATGGACACTTAAGTTGCTCGAGAGAGGGCTTTGCTACTCAATTGCCTCCTTAGCCCAAAGAAACAGCGATTGGCAAGAGTTATCCTTCGTTTGATTTCAGCGCTGGTGTCATTGTCTGAATTGATAGCGGAACCCAGGTAGACAAAGTCCCTAACTACCTCTAAGTTATAGCTGTCGATGGTGATGTTTTGTCCAAGATGTCGGTGTTGGGTGTCTTTTCTTGATGACAGCATATACTTGGTTTTGCCCTCATTGACTGCTAAACCCATATTCACCGCTTCCGTCCCAATACTCACGAAGGCTTCACTGACACCACGCTTTGTTCTACCGATTATGTCAATGTCGTCTGCGTATGCGAGTAGTTTAACGGACTTTTGAAAGATTGTTCCTCTGGTGTTGGCGCGAGAGTTCTGCACAATTCTCTCAAGCATGATGTTAAAAAAGTCCCATGACAGCGCGTCGCCTTGTCTAAATCCTTTTTTGACATTAAAGGGGTCGGTGAGGTCTTTGCCGACCTTGACGGAACAGCGTGAGTTTTCCATCGTCACAGACTGACGAGTTTGGCAGGGATGCCAAAACTAGACATTGCGCTATATAGCTCGTCTCTATAGATGCTGTGTGTATCGATTTGGAATTCCTGGGTTTTCTCCAAGATCCGCCGCAGTGTAAATATTTGATCGATGGTGGACTTTCGTGGCCTAAAGCCACACTGATACGTGCCTATCAGATTGTTGGCAAACGGCTTCAGGCGTTCACACAGTACAGCAGAAAAGATCTTATATGCGATGTTAAGAAGACTTATGCCCCTGTAGTTGGCACAACTCAGAGGGTCTCCTTTCATCAGGATCGGGCTGAATCAATGCTGAGGTTCCATTCGTTGGGCACGCTTTCTTCCGATGAGCTTGCAGATGAGCTGGTGCATGCTCCTAACCAGCTCATTGCCAGCGGATTTAAAAAGTTTGGCAGCAAGGCCGTCTGCTCCGGCTGCTTTGTTGCACTTGAGCTTAGACACAGCTACTTTCGCCTCCTCCAGGTCGGATGGGCGGCATCGTTCGTATGCTTCATCGGTAACGTCTTCGCCCGGGTTGAATGGTTCGTTCTGCCTGACAGCGGTATTTGGTTCGTCCTCGCCGTTATTCAGTCTGCAGAAGTGGTCTTTCCAAATCCTCAGCACCGACTGCGATTCTACAACGATGTTCCCTTGATGGTCCTTCCAGGCTTAAGTTCGAAGTTTATACCCTTGGCAGGACCTTTTGATCCTTTGGTAGAACTTTCTAACCTCATTCCTGTTGTAACATCTCTCTATCTCTTCAACCGCGCGCTTCTCGTGCTCTCTCTTTTTCCTTCGGAGAAGCCGGTGTTCCTCTCTCCTCCTCTGCTGGCAGAGCTCGCGAGCAGCTCTAGTCCTTCTGTGCAGCGCCGCTTTGTATGCTTCCTGTTTAGCTGCATGTGCTTGCCGGCATTCATCGTCAAACCAGGGGTTTCGTTGTGGTGGCCGTGTGAAACCCAGCACTTCATCATGCGTCTCTGATGGCATTTTGGCAATGTTGCCACTGGCTATTAATACTTGATGCTGGCTGCATAAAACTTCGTAGAAGGTTTTGAGAGACTCGGTTGGAGAAGGACCTGGCGATCTCTTGTGATTGTAGTCGGCCGACGTCAAACTTCCTCACAGTATTTCCATTACTTGGCGCTGGTCGGGATATCCGCAGCCGTACCTTGGCTACAACAAGGTAGTGATCCGAGTCAATGTTGGCCTCTCGGAAAGTTCGGACATCCATGATACTGGAGGAGTGCCTTGCGTCGATCGCAATGTGGTCAATCTGGTTGACGGTTGATTGATAGGGAGATCTCCATGTCCCTTTGTGGATATTGAGATGCGGGAACTGTGTGCTAGCTACCACAACGTGTCCTGACTGGAACTATGGACGCCACCGTTGATTCCATCTGGGGAATTCCTCCGCTGCCGTCCGGATGCAAGGAGAAGTGCCTTAGTGGGAACACTCCTCCCGCCTATCTTGTCTGCTACCCCCAACAACCTTCCAAAGGGGTTGGAACCCAATCTCCAGTTGAGGTACTAGGCACCCGGTGTTCACCACGGGGAGGTGAGAGTAGGAGTTGATAGACAGAGGTGGGTTTAGAAAACCTGTGGATGCTTGTATCCTCTTGAGTGCACATGTCTATCCTTTGACCACCGGAAATTGTTCATAGTGAAAAGAAAATATTTACCTCAGACTTTTCTTTTTCAAATTGCAACATAAGCAATAACTGCTTCGTCAGGAATTTCCGGCATAGTTGAGTCTGCAGACGGAAATGACTCTACAGTTTCTTGCAGTTTCGCGATTTCTTCTTTGCGTGCATCACGCTGCTTTAATCGCTTAAAGCGTTTGTTGTCAATTAAAGGGCGTCAGTATCCTAGATTTAAAGTTGGTACCCAGTCTGGGTTCAAGGTATCTGGAGGTTGGCTGGACAATTTCAATGTTTTACCTGAAATGAAATGTGCGGAGCAAACTCTTCTATGCACTACAGAGCGATTTTTCAAATCTTCCCTCCTGATAGCACTCATCCATGCAGCACGCCTTTCTTCAGAGAGTTTTCCACGAACTTTGGTGCGTTGGTCATACGGGAATTTATAAAATTTTATAATGCCATTCCTTTTTTCTTTATTGTTGCAGCCAAAGACGGCACAATAAGCTGACAATATGCCTTTTTTTGTGGCGAATGCAATGCAAAGCAAACAGAATACTACAAAAATATTATAAGAAAAGTAAAATTAATTCCTTAAAGGGTTTACTTTGCTTTGCCTCAGACTTAGGCGGGACAATTCTTTGGGACTGATCACTTTCGGCGGGATTTTCACTAATCCAAAATAAACTTTCACCACTATTTTTGTGTAAAGAAATACTCCTTATGTTGGTGCACAACTTATCTGTTAAACAGTAAAGGAAGTAATCTTCAGGCATAAGTGATGCTGTCCAGGAGTATAAACTCCTTGTGGGCAGTAAAGTTATAACTCCACCCTTGGCAGTAAAGTTATAACTGAAAAAGACGAACCCGAAGGTTTAAATAAAATCCAGCAGCGTCTGTTACATATTGTGCGGCTTGTTGGTCAGCATCTGATCCCAGAGGGGCGGCTGTACTTCAAACAACAGAAATCCAGGAGCGTCTGTTTGGGAACGAGCGGCTTCCTGGTCGGCGTCTGTTGTCCGGATTAGGATCGGTCGAATTTAAACCTGGCATTTAAATTCGACCGATCCTAATTTAAACCTAGGTATAAAATGTAACGACCAACTAATTTAAACCTAGGTATAAAATGTAACCCCCCCAACCATGAAAAGAAAACGATCGGATATTTGCTGATCCTGGTAATCCAGGGCACCCTTTGGACCTAGGCCTGAGGGGTGTCGGCATGCGAGCGCTTGGTGGTCGGAAGGTCCCGCTCGGCGTCCGATCGGGTTTAACCCGAAGAAGTTACGAGCAGCCCGTCAATGGTGCCGCTATCCATTACGGGGGGCGGAGGGGGACAGCGCCAAGTCAAAATGAGGGCTTAGGTGAAAACTCTACAAATCGACAACGGCACCAACTCAAAATTGCCACGTGGAATGTCTCGTCGCTAACGAGGAAGGAATTTGAACTGGTTGAGGAGGCCAAAAAGTATTAGCTCGATGCAATTGGCATCTCCTCAACTAAGTGGAAGGGTTCTGGAACCAAAGACTTCGATGATGGGTAGAAGCTCTTCTGGTCTGGCGTCCCAAATCACATGACTGCACAGGCGGGTATGGGGATACTCACAAGCCCCCGGTTGTCAGAAAATGTATTCAATGTCATTCCGTTAGGGGGAAGGATTCTGATCTTAAAGCTTAAGCTTGAACGATAGACTCTGGCTCTGGTTCAGGTTTATGCACCAAATCGAGAGTCAAAGTATGAGTCCTTTTTGAACGAAGTTGATGCTGCCTTGAACAGAGAGGCAGAAATGGACTTCTTTCTCCTGATGGGTGACTTCAATGCACATGTGGGTACAGACGACAGTACTTGGAGGAGTGTTATCGGGAAGCACGGTGACCCGGATCAAAACAGGAACGGAGGGAAGTTGTTGGACTTTTGCTGTGCATATGGCTTGTCCATCATAAACACCTTTTTCCCACACAGAGACATTCACAAATACATATGGTAAGTACAGTTTAAATCAGAAGTCACTGATTGATTTCTTTGTTGTACCATCGTGTGTTCAAAGAATGATTTGTGATGTTCGAGTTTTCAGGGGAGCTGAGTTGTCAACTGATCACCACTTAGTGCTGTGTAAATTGTTTTTCAGTGACAGTATTCCCTTACCACCCAGGCAAAAACCAAGACTGGTGACCCGCATACGGTGGTCTGATTTCAGAGAGCGTTTTGCACAGCATGTTTCGGAGAAGTTTGAACAAATTCCAACTGACCTTTTGAATATAGAGGAGGAATGGCAGCTGTTTTTATCGGCAGTCATTGCCTCTGCAGGAAATGTTTGTGGAGTGAAGCGGCTTGGGGTAGCGGATGGTGGTGAGAAAAGAACTGCTTGGTTTTAAAACGCCTGGAGTTCAAGAAGCCATCAGAGAGAAGAAGACAGATTACATTGCGTGGATACAATGTAGAAACTCAACTTCTCCAGCCCGGTACAATGAGGCGCGAAGGACTTAAAATATGGCAGTCAGAACAGCCAAGGAACAGACATGGAAAAAATTCGGCGAGAAGTTGGAGCACGATTACAGATCTGCAAACAAGATATTTTGGCAGATATTTTGGCAAATATCATTCAAGGGGTTAAATTCAAGGACGGTACACTTCTTTCAAATGAGAGCGATGTCTTGCGCAGATGGAGAGAGCACTTTTCGGAGTTGCTCAACCCCCAACAGGGCACTGAAGATGGCATTCCCACTGCTGAAGAGATAAGGGCGGAAAATAGTCTCACAGTAGACGACGTCACTGAAGCAATTAAATCGCTAAATTTGGCAAGTCTGCTGGAGTTGATAAAATCCGGCCAAAATGCTCAAGGCAATGAGTGAAGAGGGTGTTTAATGGCTAACACGTGTCATTAAGGTGGCCTGGGATAGCGGGAAGGCACCTAGCGATTGGCAAACGGGAGTTATAGCGCCCATTTTAAAAAAGGGAACAGGAGAGATAGCGTCAACTATAGGGGCATATCTCTCATGTGTCTTCCGGGAAAAGTATTCGCGAAGGTGTTGGAAACGCGTTCCAGAGCTTTAATCGAGTCTTTGTTACGGGAGGAACCTTGCGGCTTTCGGCCTGGCAGAGGCACAACCAACCAGCTTTTTACTCTGAAGGTTATCCTTGAGAAGGCCTGGGAATATGCCAAACCGGTCTATGCGTGTTTTGTAGATCTGGAAAAGGCGTATGACCGAGTCCCTCGGGATACACTGTGGAGAGTTTTGCAGGACTATGCGCTGAGTGGGCCTCTTCTGACAGCCATCCAGTCTTTGTATGGAAATTGCAGAAGCTGTGTACGGATAAATGGCGTCAAATCCCGTCCTTTTGATGTGCGCGTTGGATTTGGCCAAGGCTGTGTTCTGTCGCCGCTCCTTTTCATAGCATATATGGATGGATGGTGAAGCGCAGTCTTGGCGAGCAATGCTTCGAATTGGCTGGCATCAGGATGAGCCATCTGCTTTTCGCAGATGATTTGGCCATCCTTGCATCATCCAAAGAGGAACTTCAACGAGCACTGGATAGGTTTGCAGCCGTCTGTGGTGATGCTGGGATGAAAGTAAACGTGAACAAATCGGAAGTGATGGTTGTTTCCCGAACTCCTGTGCAATGTACCCTGCACATAAATGGAGTTCCATTAAAACAGGTGGAAAAGTTTAAGTATCTCGGGGTCTTTTTCACGAAAGATGGGAGGAGTGATACTGAGTTGTCCTATAGAATTGGCCAAGCTGGAGCAATAGTAAAGGAACTGTGCCGGCCGGTCATCAGGAAAGCTGAGCTTGGAGTGAAAGCAAAGATCTCAGTTTTTAATTCAGTGTTCGTTCCGACCCTCATCTATGGTCATGAAAATCGGGTAATAACCGAAAGAATTAGATCGTGGGTACAAGCTGCCGAAATGAGATTCCTGAGGTGCGTTGCTGGTGTTACTCTAAGGGACAGAGTGAGAAACGTCAGTATTCGCAGGAATCTTAATGTTGAGCAGCTACTTCTCCGAGTGGAGCGATCGATTCTTCGATGGTTTGGACACGTTGTTCGCATGCCCCCTGACAGAATTCCTAGACAGGTCATTCTAGCCGAGATGCGAGCGCCTCGCTCCCCTGGTAGGCCAAGACACGAGGAGGTGGGATCAGGTTAAGAACCTCTCTGAGTCCCGCCTGGGGATTGTGCCGGAATCTCTTGAGTTGGTGGCGGAGGATCGAGAAAGATGGAAGGACCGTTTAGGAAATGATGTAAAAAGCTCCAAAATGAAATTGCATGGAAATAAAGGATTGAAGAATTTACTCAAATTTGTAAACAAATGTCGGTGGATGGGTAAATTACTCAATTTCAGCTTGTGGGCAAAGCGTTTACATGTCCGAAGTTGAATATTTAGTTATTCTGTAATTTCTGGGTTTGGCTGAAAAACCTAGGTCGCAATTCCAACACTACTCAACTCCAGTCCTCAATCTTAGCATATAAACAAAGCTAGTCAATTGTTGGAGTGAAACTAGAAATAAAAAAAAAATAACTAGACGTCTGCCGCTAAATGTAAGTATTTTGACAACATGCTAGATCTGGATAAGATTACGTAGAAAACGAACCATAAAAAATATATTTCAGTAAAGAAGTGAATTCATTGTCTCGTTTAAGCAAGTTGCACTGCATTCTGTCGAATTACAAGAAAATTCGAAACTTTTCCCAAATTCAAAGCTTAATATTTCCCAATAAGAGAAATACAATTCCAGCAATGGACAAATCTGCCACCCTTAAGCAGGTTCAGTACTTGGATACTCCTGACAAGTCCGAAAACGATAAGAAGCAATATAAGTAAGTTTTGAGCCTATCGTAACAAAGTTTTCGTTGACCCATCATCTATTTTAGAACACTGAAGCTATCCAATGGCTTAACCGCGCTTCTAATATCTGATCCAAGTCCTGTGCCGCATGATGGGGACACAACGTCGTCATATGACTCCACTGAGGAATCCTGTGCAGAAGAATCTGACAGTGTGGACCAAGAAGATGATATGGATACCATAGCCACTGTTGACCCTGACGACACTGTTGATTCGGACGAAGAAGGTGACGAAAAATTGGGCGCGTGTGCACTAATGATTGATGTTGGATCATTTTCCGATCCAAAAGAATACCAAGGGTTGTCACATTTTTTAGAACATATGATTTTTATGGGCTCGGAGAAGTACCCAGCTGAGAACGCCTTTGACGCCCATGTAAAAAAATGTGGAGGATTCGACAATGCCCACACAGAGTGCGAGGAAACTATGTTCTACTTCGAATGTTCAGAAGAGCATTTAGAAAGCACTCTTTCCATATTCTCGGCGCTTATGAAAACACCTTTGATGTTAAAAGATGCCATGACAAGAGAACGGGATGCTGTTGAGTCAGAATTTCAAAACACTATACTTGATGACGAGGCACGTAGAGACCAACTGCTTGCATCTTTAGCGGACCCTGATTACCCTAACCATATTTTCGCTTGGGGCAATTTAAAGTCATTAAAAGAAAACATCGATGACGAAGTTTTGTATCAGAGAACGCATGAATTTCGAAAACGGCACTACAGCAGTCATCGCATGTATGTTTGTATACAAGCAAGACTGCCTATGGACCAACTGGAGGAACTGGTTGTAAGGCATTTTGCAGACATTTACAATAATGAGCTACCAGGTGATGATTTTTCGAAGCTGAGTTATAGTAAAGCATTTAGACCTGAATTCTATGAGAGAGTGTTTTTCGTAAAACCAGTGGAAAACGTCAGCAAAGTGGAGCTAACATGGTGTCTTCCATCAATGCAAAAAGTAAATAAACTTGTGTATACGAATAAACGCAACGTAACGTTTTTGGTTTAGGTGTACCGCTGTAAGCCGGATCACTTTCTGTCCTACCTTATTGGCTACGAAGGCGAAGGAAGTCTCTGCGCTTACTTGCGTAACAGGTAAATTGTTTCTTACCTAAGCTTATCAAAATCTACAAGAAGATTTGTTTCAGATTGTGGGCATTGGAACTATTGTGTGGTGTCGATGATTCGGGTTTTGATTGTAATTCAATTTATTCGCTATTCAACATTTGCATTTATTTAACGGATGAAGGATTTGAGCACTTAAAAGAGGTAATTTTTTTACAAGGAACATACCTCGTTATTATTGCGATTACCCGATTTAAAATTTATTAAATTGAAGGTGTTGGGACTACTCTCACGGGCTTTTTTAGTCGATTTTTTAACATGCGAATGAATTCATTAATTAAACTCAGACCATAATTTCTTAACGTTTTGATGGTTCTTTTCCATCATTTTCAAGGGTGAAATGATCTTTATTGGAATAGTCAATTTATACATTTGTCTAGGTTTGAGTCCAAAATATTTAAATAAATTAACAAAAACACAAAACTTGCTAAACTGTGGTAGAAATACGTACATTAATACTATTAAATAAATAAATAAAAATAAAAGTTATTAAAAAGTTACAACACTAAACATTGATATCATATCAGTGTTGTCATATTAGTGTTGTAACTTTTTAATAACTTTTATTTATTTATTTATTTAATAGTATTAATGTTCGTATTTCTACCACAGTTTTGCCAGTTTTGTGTTTTTGTTAATTTATTCAAATACTTTGTACTAACCTAGAAATATATATTAAATAAATAAATAAAAAATAAATAGAGTGGCGCAACAGCTCGAGGTGAACCAGGGCCAACTTCTCAACAATGTATGCTAGTGTGTTGATTTCTTTACATACGCGGAGGTGGGGACCGTGAAAAAGAACAAGTCTTTTTTTTTCAGGTGACGATGGTAGGATTCGAACCCAGACCTCCGGCGTAGTAAGCACACAAGAAACATATATTAATAGACTATTCTAATAAAGACCATTTCAACCTTGAAAATGATGGAAAAGAACCATTGAAACGTTGGGAAATTATGGACTGCGTTTAATTAATTAAATCATTCGCATGTTAAAATATCGACCAAAAAAGCCCGTGGGAGAAGTCCCAACACATTCAATTTAATAACTCACCTTCACATAGCTTCTTTCTCACCTGCATAATTTGATGGAAACTGTTATCCACAAATAATATTACAAGCGTTTCCCTTAGTAATTACCCTAAGTAAAATAATGCGATAAGCAAAACATTTCGCTGAGCCTGGGACAGTTCACGAAAACTGTAAACTTGTACTCGTAAACGAAAGTTGCAGATTTGGGATCAACGAGAAAAACGATCGGAATTTAGCATTACCAAATCCGTGAATGAATCAAAGTTGGCTGTTCTTAATCGAAATATCATCCGTTTGATAAGAAGCAGCCAAATGTTCATTAACCATAAATTACTAGTAAAAACAAAACGAAGAGCGAAGTGTCAATTCGTGATCTTACAGCTTGCAAGAATAAAATAGACATGCCTAATTTACAGGTTGTACTCCACAAAAACCAATTTTACCAGAAAAACCTTATGGCTAGATTTTTGAGTGACAAAGTCACATTGTGGCCAAGCAAGCGCTTTGGCAAAAAAGCCAAAAGGTCAACAGGCTTCCCCATAAATCATTTGACTTTAGCCGTCCGAAGAAAGAAAAAAATTCATGCCCAAGGATGAAATTGATGTGTTTGTTTTTATTGTCATATGCAGTAATGACAATAAAAACAAACAAATCCAATATTTTGCTTTTCTCTCTCAAACCACTGTTTCACCTCTTTCACTTTTGTCGCTTCCACCTCTTGCACGAAGAGGTGCAGACCTAAAAAAACAATTTATTTTTATTTAACTTTAAGGTGGCGCTACAGTCCGGGGTGGACCTGGGCCTCAGCCAACAAGCTTCGCCAGCCAGCTCTGTCTCGAGCTAGCCGTCTCCAGTTTCGCACGCGAAGTTGGCTGAGGTCCCCTTCCACTAGCGTGCGCCACCTGAGTCTCGGTGCTCCTCTACCGCGCCGTCTTTGCGGTGTGTATTCGAAGATTTTCCGGGCCGGGGCATTGGTGTCCATCCGCTCTAGATGACTCAGCCATCGTAGACGTTGTGTTTTGACTCTTTTGGCTAGGTCGGTATCGCTGTACAGCCCGTACATCTCGATGTTTTATCTCCTCCTCCACTCTCCGTCTATGCAGACGGGACCGTAAATCGTCCGAAGAATTTTCCTCTCGAAGCAGCCTAAAGTGCTTTCATCCGCCTTTGACAGGGTCCATGCTTCTGCACCGTAAAGCAGGACTGGGATGATGAAGGTCTTATACATGGACACTTAAGTTGCTCGAGAGAGGGCTTTGCTACTCAATTGCCTCCTTAGCCCAAAGAAACAGCGATTGGCAAGAGTTATCCTTCGTTTGATTTCAGCGCTGGTGTCATTGTCTGAATTGATAGCGGAACCCAGGTAGACAAAGTCCCTAACTACCTCAAAGTTATAGCTGTCGATGGTGATGTTTTGTCCAAGACGTCGGTGTTGGGTGTCTTTTCTTGATGACAGCCTATACTTGGTTTTGCCCTCATTGACTGCTAAACCCATATTCGCCGCTTCCGTCCCAATACTCACGAAGGCTTCACTGACATCACGCTTTGTTCTACCGGTTATGTCAATGTCGTCTGCGTATGCGAGTAGTTTAACGGACTTTTGAAAGATTGTACCTCTGGTGTTGGCGCGAGAGTTCTGCACAATTCTCTCAAGTATGATGTTAAAGAGGTTGTTGTTGAAGTTGAATATTGTCAACTGTCAAACTGTGAGAAAGCGATTTTTATAGAGGTGCAAATTTATTTAATTTTTGAATACAATTTGGAGTGAAAAATATTAAAAGTGCGGTGAAGAGCTTCGACTTTGGTCACTTGTCCAGGAAAAAGTGAAGTCTTTTGAAATGGCCCAGTGCAGCAGGTGTAAATTGGCCATTAAAGGCGAGACGGGCATAAGCTGCGAAGGCGTATGCAAAAAGGTTTTTCATTGTACTCTTAAATGCTCCGGATTGGACCAATATTCGAGCAGAGTAATTGAAGGAGACAACATGGTAAGATTTATTTGCGATGAATGTATACTCTACATACAAAACGTCGATTTGGTGGTAAAAGAAATGCAGGAGAGTGTAGAAGAAAACACACGGCACTTGAAGCAATACAAAGAGGAGTTCGGAATGTCACTCAAGCAAAATGAAATGGAACTTAAAAACCTATTGGAGGCGATCGAAGCGAGGTACGTCCAGAGACTTGGAGATATGAAAAAGAGTCAGGAAACATGTGAAAGGGGCATTGCAAAAATGGAAAAACTATGCACATTAGCTGAAAACTTCGCGAAGGAAAGTAAAAGCATATATAACGAGGTGCGAAACAATAGTAACAACGTCTGCGACGAATTCAAGAAAATTATGCACAACAACACGAGTAAACACATGGCGGGAAATCAGTTGTCATTCTCTGAAGTTGTCAAGAAGACAAATGACAACCACAGTGACAGGGTGATGCCGAAAATGAGAAAAGAGTTGCCACTTGTTATAAAACCAAAAGGGAAACAAAATAGTATTAAAACAAGGGAAGACTTAAATAAAAAGGTTGATCCGGGAGATTTAAAAATAGCAAATATTGAAACTGCACATAATGGAATAATTATTATCCAGAGCGAGGATTCAAATGAAAGAAATAGAATTAAATCTGCGATCATACGTCACTTAACAGAACATGCCCAGTCTATCTTAATAAACTGGAAGGCAGAAAGAAAAAAATTGAAAGAAAGAAAAAAAACATAAATTGGAGCAAAGATCACCTTTATAACCGGGAAATTGAGAGAATTCTCAATGGTAACTGTTTGTCGCAGAAAATGATGGAGTATTCTAGAGTAACGGAAACATCAAACAGTATAATTGACTACGTCGTTTCAAATATGAGTAATCTCACAGCTCGCACAAATGCGAATAACAAGATTTCTGACCACGAAAGTATTGACGTGTTAATAAACACCACTAAGAATCTAAATGTGGACCAGAAAAAAATAGAAATATACAAATACAAGAAGGACCTCTTTACACATAAATTAAGGGAATCTGATGCAACATTTAACGTGGCTGTAAGCATACATGAGAATGCGAAAAATATCGAAATGATGCTTAGAAATACGGCAAAAGAATTCATTAAAAAGAAAACTATAAAAATGGATAATAAAACAAGTCGATGGTACACAAATGAACTGAAAGCTCTTAAAAAGAAAGTAACCGAAAAATATCAGTTAACTAAGCACTACAATAGAAGCGAGAATCGGGAAGAATACAGAAGATTAAGAAACTACTATAAAGTAAGAATAATCAACGCAAAAAACAGCTACATAAGGAATAAGATAAGACACGCATACGGACAAAAAGAAATGTGGGTAACTATCAAAAAAATGGTTATTGGACAGCATACAAACGAAATCAAAAATATATGCTTCGATGGAAAGGAGTATATCGACGAATTCGAAATCGCTAAAAAGTTCAACGATTATTTTGTTGAAAGTGTGGGACAGATAGTTAAGTCAATAGAAGATGTTGAATATGTCAATCATTTAAATGAAACTGAAGTTAGATTCAAATTCCGTGAAATAACGCTACAAGAACTAAAAATTATTTGTAAAAAAACTAAAAAACAAACCTGACTTCGACAAGATAAGCCCACAGGCTATATTGGATAATTGGGATATCTTGGGACGCACAATACACAGGATTGTAAATGCATCTCTTTTAAATGGTGAGTTCCCAAGTTCATGGAAAGATTCAATGATTACACCGGTGCAAAAAGTAACGAATACGAATAAATGTGAGGAATTTCGACCCATAAACACACTTAAAACGTTAGAGAAAATTATTGAATCTGTTGTAAAACAACAAATGGTGAAATATCTCGAAGATAACAATCTTTTATCTATTTTTCAATCTGGATACAGGAAAAACTATTCTTGTGAAGCGGCAGTTAACCACTTAGTTAACGAATGGAAGGACGGCGGAAAGAGAAAGAAGATAATAGCTCTATTCTTGGATTTCAAACGTGCTTTTGAAACTATCGATCGGGATATACTTTTAAGGAAGCTGCATAAGTATGGAATACAGGGTACTGAGCTGGAATGGTTTAGATCTTTTTTGACTAGAAGACAACAACGCACTAAAGTGAATAATACCGTGTCCGGTTTCGTCGAGGTTGAGCAAGGAGTGCCACAAGGTTCAATTTTAGGTGCACTTCTATTTATACTGTACATCAATGATCTGCCAACAATTATAAAGTTTTGTAAAGTAATTTTGTACGCCGACGACACATTGATCTACGCTGAGGGGAAAGACGCTGAGGAATGCAGAAGCAAAATCAACAACGATCTAACGCAACTAATACTCTGGCTAAAAATGAACAAGTTGAAACTAAACGAGCAAAAAACTAAATTATTGGAAGTAAACCTACCGAGCGAAATCAACATCAACATAAACGGAAAACGAATTGAAAATGTAAGCAGTATCAAATACTTAGGAATGACCATTGACAAGGAGTTGAATATGCATGTACATGTCGATTACGTATGCAAAAAAATAGGCAAAAAAATTGGATTTTTCAAGAGGATAAGAAAACAAATGGATGACATGACTGCCGTAATAGTATATAACACCATTGTGAAGCCACACTTTGAGTTTTGCGCTACTATTTTGTACTCCTGTTGCAATCAAAACCACATTCAAAGGCTTCAAAAACTCCAAAATAAAGGTATGAGAAGTATCCTAAGGTGCAATCGTTTCACCCCAATAAATTCTATGCTGGAAGCGCTAAGGTGGTTGAACGTCAAGCAAAGGCTGGAGTACAACACTTTGATAGCTGTGTTTAAAATCAAACATGGTGCAGCACCGAGGTATTTAACGAACGAGGTCAGAAGAGTAAGAGATGCGCAGCCGTACAATCTACGAAACATAAATGATTTTAGGTTACGAAATCAGTTTTCATCAACAGGTAGAAATACAATTGTATATAAAAGTTTTAGTCTGTTTAATAGCTTACCAAGTGATATTAAAAATGAGCAGAATTTTAGAACGTTTAAACGTAAATGCTTAGAGTTTGTAAAAAGAAGAACATAAGAGAATTAAGACTGAATTAAATAAATTTGTTAAACTTTTGTAACACTTATGTTATAACTGTAAGAGAAATATGGATTTTGTAAAGTATTAAATTAATACTAATAAAGCTTACTACTACTACTACTACTAAGAAGTCGCATGACAGCGCGTCGCCTTGTCTAAATCCTTTTTTGACATCAAACGGGTCGGTGAGGTCTTTGCCGACCTTGACGGAACAGCGGGAGTTTTCCATCGTCATCCTGCACAGACTGTCGAGTTTGGCAGGGATGCCAAAACTAGACATTGCGCTATATAGCTCGTCTCTATAGATGCTGTCATACGCGGCCTTGAAATCGATGAAGAGGTGGTGTGTATCGATTTGGAATTCCTGGGTTTTCTCCAAGATCTGCCGCAATATTTGATCGATGGTGGACTTTGCTGGCCTAAAGCCACACTGATATGTGCCTATCAGTTGTTGACAAACGGCTTCAGGCGTTCGCACAGTACAGCTGAAAAGATCTTGTATGCGATGTTAAGAAGACTTATGCCTCTGTAGTTGGCACAACTCAGAGGGTCTCCTTTCTTCAGGATCGGGCAAACAATGCTGAGGTTCCAATTGTCGGGCATGCTTTCTTCCGACCATATCTTGCAGATGAGCTGGTGCATGCTCCTAACCAGCTCATTGCCAGCGGATATAAAAAGTTCGGCAGCTAGGCCGTCTGCTCCGGCTGCTTTGTTGCACTTGAGCTTAGACACAGCTACTTTCACCTCCTCCAGGTCGGGTGGGCGGTATCGTTCGTATGCTTGGTCGGTAACTTCTTCGCCCGGGTTGAATGGTTCGTTCTGCCTGACAGCGGTATTTGCTTCGTCCTCGCCGTTATACAGTCTGCAGAAGCGGTCTTTCCAAATCTTCAGCACCGACTGCGATTCTACAGCGATGTTCCCTTGATGGTCCTTACAGGCTTCAGTTCGAAGTTTATACCCTTGGCAGGACCTTTTGATCCTTTTGTAAAACTTTCTAACCTAATTCCTGTTGTAGCATCTCTCTATCTCTTCAACCGTGCGCTTCTCGTGCTCTCTCTTTTTCCTTCGGAGAAGCCGGTTTTCCTCTCTCCTCCTCTGCTGGTAGAGCTCGCGAGCAGCTCTAGTCCTTCTGTGCAGCGCCGCTTTGTATGCTTCCTGTTTAGCTGCATGTGCTTGCCGGCATTCATCGTCAAACCAGGGGTTTCGTTGTGGTGGCCGTGTGAAACCCAGCACTTCATCAGGCGTCTCTGATGGCATTTTGGCAATGTTGCCACTGGCTATTAATACTTGATGCTGGCTGCATAAAACTTCGTAGAAAGTTTTGAGAGACTCGGTTGGAGAAGGACCTGGCGATCTCTTGCGATTGTAGTCGGCCGACGTCAAACTTCCTCACAGTATTTCCATTACTTGGCGCTGGTCGGGATATCCGCAGCCGTACCTTGGCTACAACAAGGTAGTGATCCGAGTCAATGTTGGCCTCTCGGAAAGTTCGGACATCCATGATACTGGAGGAGTGCCTTGCGTCGATCGCAATGTGGTCAATCTGGTTGACGGTTGATTGATAGGGAGATCTCCATGTCCCTTTGTGGATATTGAGATGCGGGAACTGTGTGCTAGCTACCACAACGTGTCGCCCCGCAGCGAAATCGATCAGCCTGAATCCGTTATCGGAGGTCGTGTCGTGCAGGCTATGCTTTCCGACAGTACGACCAAAGATGTCCTCTCTTCCTAGCTTGGCATTAAAATCGCCTAGGACAATCTTAATGTCGTAGCTAGGGCACTGCTCATAAGTTTTGTCCAGGAGCTCGTAGAACATATTTTTGGTCTCGTCATCTTTCTCCTCTGTGGGGGCATGCGCGCATATGAGGCTAATGTTGGCGAATTTAGCCTTGATGCGGATCGTTGCGAGGCGCTCGCTTACAGGGTTGAAGCTCAAGACTTTGCCTAAGTCTGCCTCCAACAACGAAACCACATCCAAATAGGCGCTGTTTTTGATGCCGATAGCAGTCGCCGTAGTAGAGGTCGCAGTTTTTCATCCTTCTTTTGCCCGGCCCGTCCCACCGCACTTCTTGGATGGCAGTAATGTCTGCCTTGCAGTCGTTAAGGGCCTCCGCTAGTTGCTCGGCTGCATGTGGTCTGTTATGGGACCTAACATTCCACGTGCAGATCCGGAGCTCGTTGTCCTTTTCTCGTTTGCATTGGTCGTCAACAGTAAATCCGTCCGAATCCGAGGCTTGTTTCCGGTTCGTGACTGGTGTTTCTTTACGTGGCCGGGAAGTCACCCCGACGGCACGGCCCCCAACCTGGAGGACCAGATCCTTTGTTTAGCTCTAAGGACGGAGAGCCGGATAGCCCGCTCCTTATAGGCCTGAGCTCCGAATACGTCGTAGTAGCCCATATAAGGTGTTCACTAAGTAGTTCGGCCTAACTGGAACCATGGACGCCACCGTTGATTCCATCTGGGGAATTCCTCCGCTGCCGTCCGGATGCAAGGAGAAGTGCGTTAGTGGGAACACTCCACTAAGTTTTTATCCAACTATTCTCTAAATTTTGTTTAAGTTTTTTTTCGCACTTCAGGATGACATTTGCTTGGCACAAACTATTACATTCTTCTGCAACATAGGCAATAAACAATAACTTATTCCGTTTCGATAGGTTTCGTGCCTCATGATCCCGATTTTTTCCCGAAAATAATTTTTGTTCGTGTTCAGACCGATACGTTAACGGATTTCGTAATTTGCCCCCTGATGTGACGAGTGGGGCAAATAAGTGACTCGTCACGCTTCTCCTTAACGTGTGGCTTCTACCTGAATAGTGTCTATAGTCATGCCTTGATATTTTGCTTCGTTTTCATATGGAATTTGTGTGAATTGTGAAGAGTTCCCGAACAGAGGTAAATTTTTCACCTGTAAGTAACCATAACAGACTTAGATGGACTTAAGTCGGCTTTCCGAAATGTCCCATTACACGCAATTCGTATGCCACGACCACAATAGCTGATTGCTCCATTTGCAAGGTTTGCCCCATTTGCATGCAAGGTTCCGCACGGAACTTGAGATTGAGAAGGAGGTGGGTGGGTCAGTGAGGAATAGTTCCTATAGGAGAGAGAGCCCGGCAGGGTAACCGATTTTGATATAATTCCGAACCAGTTGCTTTTCTGCTAAGAATTATCCTCGGGGATGGGGAGGTGCAGGGGTAACCGATTCGGTGTGAACCCTTGCAGGGGGAATTCTCAGGCAAGAAGCTGATGTAGGATAACCGTCTTCGGTGTATAGCCGTACTACAGGCAACTCGTTTTAGAATTAGGGGAAGGTAGGAGCAACCGAAGCAGTATAAATAACCGAATAACCGAAGCGGCATGAGCCCTTACCAGGCCGGTCCTGTTGGGAAAAACTTCACTGTAGGTGCTCCCTCACCCACATAGAGTTTTCATCTGAAGGAGGGATGGATTGTGTGATCACAGTTAGACGTTTAGTCAGTTTGACCCGGAGATAAAGTTTATTAGCCTCTTTAAATCGAGCCGCGCTAAATCATTTAGATCATCAAAGAAGTATCTACCTAAAGTTTTCCTTCTCAATGTCGATAGGGCGGGACAGTTGCACAGAAGATGAACCATGGTCTCTTCTTCTTTCTCATCCCTGCAACATCTGCAGAAGTCGTTGAAGGGAGCACCAAGTCTTCTGGCATGTCGTTCTACGAGACAGTGGCCAGTGAGGGCCGCAAATATCTTTCTAAGATTAGTACTATTGAAGGAGATGAGTCTCTTTGTTTTTCTACGATCGAGCTCTGGCCAGATTTGTTTGGAAGAGAGACGTGTGCTGATGTTATTCCACCTATTGTTTGCCATTGTGATGGCTTCGATGTCCAGGTGAAACTTAATCGAGTTTTTGGGTGCTGCCGGTTCCGTTGTATGAATCGGATTAGCATTAGCACCTTCTTTAGCAGGTTTTTTACCCAGCACAGGGATACGTCGCACCTGACAGCAATCTCGTTAAGAGATTCGCGGCATTGCTTTACCAAGTTGGATCGTATCGTTGGCTATTCCAAGGCTTTTATTGTAGTTTGGCTGCCTATATAGAAAACAATAACGCTGCAGTCTATTGAGTTAATTGAGAGCCAGGCCACGGCTTCACGAACAGCTGAAACTTCAGCTTGAAAAATACTTCAGTGATCCGGCAGGCGCTTGGAAATACATGGAGTACTGGAAAAGACTTCTAATCCTACTCCAAGTGCTGTTTTCGATCCGTATGTGTAGATTTCTATTGCAGATGCATTAAAGAATTCACCTGACTCCTAAGCGGTTCTGCTTGGAAATTTGGTTTTGAATTTGATGCTGTTTTTTGGTTTTGAGTTACCAAGGATGCTGTCGTGGCCATTCAGGATGTCCCATGCTAGTCACGAGACAATTGCGAGGATTCCCTAAGCCTAAGTGCTGCTTTCTCTGCCTACAATCCTGGGTTGGAGTCCGCAGTTTGGGCCTAGGGTTTTCCTGCAGGAGTACAGGGCAATAGAGGCCTTCCTTGCACGGTCTTGTATATTCAGTTTCCGAATGAGTTTCTTGTCCAATGTAACCCCCAGGTACTTAGCGTGATCTGCAAGTGACAGTTCAACGCCTTTCAGTGTTGGTGGAGTTATGGGAGGTATATTTTATACTTTCTTGTGAACAGTAATAATTAAGTCTTCCGTCCGATACTATCTGTCCACCTAGCTAATTTGTTTAGAGCAAATTGCATTAAATCCCTAATAGTGGGGAGAAACTTGCATGTTACCGCTATCGCAATACCTAACGCGGGTCAAGAAAGAGACACAAGATAGAGAAGTCACCGCAAACTAGGGGTGGGTCGAAATTGCGGTGGCTTCTCTTTCTTGTGTCTCTTTCACGTGTCTACCTAGAGGTTTGTGAAGTGAAATTTGGTTGGGGAAAAAGCAAAGTGTTTTTGAAAAAGAGGAAGTGACGGAAGTGTCGGCCGGAAAAAGGACTGAAACACTCCGATCAAAGTGAAAACGACGGCCCTGGCGCGTAGCCTAAGAAAAACATACCATTAAGCCTGATAATCCAGCAATCCGCACTAGATACACGCGAGAAAGTAATGACAGATACCTCCTGTGATTGCTTTTCCGCGATTACCCAGCCTCAAAAATAATAAATACAATGTTCAGTTTTAATGGAGTAAAGGCTTTGTAGTGTATC
This sequence comes from Neoascia interrupta, assembly GCA_947623515.1. Taxonomy (NCBI): domain Eukaryota; kingdom Metazoa; phylum Arthropoda; class Insecta; order Diptera; family Syrphidae; genus Neoascia; species Neoascia interrupta. Next base: position 107,362,533 of record OX392463.1, on the reverse strand, counting down.
AGTATAACATCTCTTTTATGCTGAGAGGGAATCTTTTATTCTCCTAAAAACATTCTCAGAATTTTGGAAAAGTGGAATTATGGAAAACCGAATTTTGGAAGAATATTGATCACACAGAATTTTTAATATTTCCAGTATTTCTTAATAGAAAACCAACACGTAATGACGCAAGGAAGAAGGGCAAGTTGAATTTCGAAAGTTGAAAGCTAATTTTTTACCCTAACCCATGAAATAACGGCGTGTTTATAAATAACGGCTTCGAATTTTAAAATATTAATATTACTTAAGGTGGCGCTACAGTCCGGGGTGGACCTGGGCCTCAGCCAACAAGCTTCGCCAGCCAGCTCTGTCTCTAGCTAGCCGTCTCCAGTTTCGCACGCGAAGTAGGCTGAGGTCCCCTTCCACTTGCGTGCGCCACCTGAGTCTCAGTGCTCCTCTACCACGCCGTCCCTGCGGTGTGAATTCGAAGATTTTCCGGGCCGGGGTGTTGGTGTCCATCCGCTCTAAATGACCCAGCCATCGTAGACGTTGTGTTTTGACTCTTTTGGCTAGGTCGGCATCGCTGTACAGCCCGTACAGTTCGTTGTTATATCTCCTCCTCCACTCTCCGTCTATGGAGACGGGACCGTAAATCGTCCGAAGAATTTTCCTCTCGAAGCAGCCTAAAGTGTTTTGATCCGCCTTTGACAGGGTCCATCCTTCTGCACCGTAAAGCAGGACTGGGATGATGAGGGTCTTATACATGGACGCTTTAGTTGCTCGAGAGAGGGCTTTGCTACTCAATTGCGTCCTTAGCCCAAAGAAACAGCGATTGGCAAGAGTTATCCTTCTTTTGATTTCAGCGCTGGTGTCATTGTCTGAATTGATTGCGGAACCCAGGTTATAGATGTTAGATTATAGCTGTCGATAGTGGTGTTTTGTCCAAGACATCGGTGTTGGGTGTCTTTTCTTGATGACAGCATATACTTGGTTTGGCCCTCATTGACTGCTAAACTCATATTCGCCGCTTCCATCCCAATACTCACGAAGGCTTCACTGACATCACGCTTTGTTCTATTAATATTACACACTTTGTATTTTATACTTTCCTTGCTAAAATATTCCACAAATACTATTGTTACGAAGGCGACAATTTTACCGTAAAACTAAAAATAAATCGAATGTAAAATTAAAGTTTTTGTTCCCGAGAGGGTTTTATTTTTTTTTATTAATATAACGCTTTATGGCAACCTCATCGTGAAGGTGCTGCCAAATTCGTAACACTACTCGTCCCTCAGGACCCTTGACCCTTGTCGAGCACTCTCCCTACAAGATGACTAGCAGCTCGTTCACCGCTAGTTCATCTCATCATCACGCTAGATTCATCTCCGCTGTCTGATTGGGAAGCGCAAACATTTCGGCCTTTTGGTGAAGTAATCCATAGCCAAGACGATATAACGATTTTCACGAGTGATTGGAGGAAATGGCCAAAGCACGACAGTTGCAACCCTTTCGAATGGCGCACCCGTTGTCCAAGGTTTTAGCGGAACACTTGTCCTTTTGGCTGGGCTTTTTCGCTAGGCACAAACTACACAGCGAGCGCACCAGAGTCGAACATCTTGACTCCGTCCTATCTAATTAATAGAAGCGAGTCTTAACACGGCTGATGGTTTTTGGCAATACCAAAATGCCCTCCCCCTGGTTCGTCATGCAGCGAAGCTCAAATTTCTGCAACAATTATACTTGGAAGAACCGGTTACTTTGTGGTTTCGCCATGATCTAATTTCCAATGTTTTACGTCTACTCAATTCTCTTACGATAGGGCATCAAACTCGCTCCAATATCCTTTGAAGCATTGGCTTTTACCTGTGATTTGTTCCTTTGAAGGTCACACTCCGCTTTCGAGCCATTGCATTACCGTCGTTTTGTGTTCATAATGCAATTGCTGCTCCCCCAGATTGGCTGGAATGACTTCTATAGTACGGACGTTTATCACCTCTTCTTCGTGTCGCTCTCGCCGCACAGAGTTTCGACAGTCACTATCACTACACGGTCTTGAGAGAGAATCAGCGTTCCTTTGTTTTGTTCCTGGTCTGTGCTCAAAGACGTATAACTGCAATTTTTCCAGCCAGCGAGCTGTCTGGTCCTGGAAGAACGCGTCATCCGGAAAGATAAACGTGAAAGTGTTTTGTAGCCTGCACCACTGCCATTAGCCCCCTCCCAGTCACGCAGTATTTTCGCTCCCCTCAATGGAGAGTCTGGCCGTGATTCTCCAGAACCACTTCGTTACCTCCTCATCTCTGACTAAGGATGGCGCCGATGCCGACATTCGATGCATCTGCATCTAAAATGAATGGCTCGTCCGGTTGGAGAAATGCTAATATTGATGTCTTTGTCAAAGACGGCTTGAGTTCTCGAAAAACCATGTCCTTAGGAGTCCAGATAAATCGTTGCGAACTAAACACTTCAATAAATTGTCGGTAATAGCAAACTTACATCCCAAAATCGTCTTATGTCTCGGTTAGATGATGAAGTTGACCACTCAGCCACAGCTTGAGTCTTTGAAGGGTTTGCAGTTCCTTAGTAGAAATTATATGACGCAGATAGGACACTTCACGCCGAAAGAAGTTAAATTTTGCTGGACTGAGCTTCAAACCAAAGGCGGATGAAAACACTTTAGGCTGCTTCGAGAGGAAATTTCTTCGGACGATTTACGGTCCCGTCTGCATAGACGAAGAGTGGAGGAGGAGATATAACATCGAACTGTACGGGCTGTGCAGCGAAACCAACCTAATCAGAAGAGTCAAAACACAACGTCTACGATGGCTGGGTCATCTAGAGCGGATAGACACCAACACCCCGGCCCGGAAAATCTTCGAATTCACCCCCAACGGACGGCGCAGAAGAGGAGCACTGAGACTCAGGTGGCGCACGCAAGTGGAAGGGGACCTCAGCCAACTTCGCGTGCGAAACTGGAGACGGCTAACTAGAGACAGAGCTGGCTGGCGAAGCTTGTTGGCTGAGGCCCAGGTCCTCCCCGGATTGTAGCGCCACCATAAGTAAGTAAGAGCTTCAAACCTGGAAAGTTTTCCGGGAGTTTTGAAAATTTGCGGTTTTATTTGTTTCGATGTGCTTTTTACGAATTTCAACTTTGCGACCTCGTATCTTTTCCACTCGCGCCTCCATATTGGAAAAATGGCGCCCAACAGCAGTTTTTTTTTATCAATATCTCCTTTTCCGCTCATCCCACGATGTAAACATTTATATACAAAATGAAACTAGAGAAAATTTCCTACAATTTATTTTATAACCAATTTTTTTGTAGAATCAATAGTTTTGACATTCAAGAGCCGTAACATCTACACTTTACACGCGCTTTGACCAAAGAAAGCGACTCGTTTTTTAATAGCTACTTTCCTAAAATTTAACGCATTTTTCTCCGCTTCAGTTTTCATGATGAACCCGGTAACTAGTTTGAGTTTACTTAGAAGTATGAGTCGGGCGTTGTTTTACAGTGTTGTAAGCAATTAAAGAGCCATGACTTCAAATGAAGTCAACTGTTTAATTTGCGCTAATCCATTGCAAGAAAATGACTTGATTGAAGTGAAGGGAAAAGGATAGGAGACTTTTCGTAAGTCAGGTATTAAAAGAAAGGACAACAAAGATAAACTTTTGCATAGACTGAGATCAATAGTGGTTCATGATGCGTGTCGAGAAAGATACAATAATGAGAAGTTAATCGCTGCATCTTTGCGTAGAGAAAGCGATACCCTGACATCCCAACCACGATTGCGTTCTACGCGCCCAACATTCCCTGCCCTGCCGACTAAAGAAGAACAAAAAAAAGGTTCGTATGTAAACGAGATTGATACTGCGATGCAGTACATTTATTCGTATCTCGAGCAGGATTCCGAGTTTTTTTTAAATGATTTTTTTTTGATGAAATGATGTCAATAGTTGCTTTTTAAAAAAATACGGTGATGATATTCTAATTGCCGTCACTGCCAATAAGGCTCTGGTGGTTTGTTTTTGAAATACAGTGTTTAAATTATTGACGGAAGCACAGTACAATCAAAAAAGTGGTAACAAGACAGAAGAACGTCGGCGTATTGTAAAGACAGCAGCAGCAATCGTTAAAGACAACATTCGCTCTAAGCTCTACGAAACAAAGCATTATCCTCCATCCGATAATTTTTTTAGCATCAGAACTAATGAGGATGAGCTCGCAACACCGTCCATCAAGAACAACTAAGCGAAGAAAAATGCGCTTAATTTAAAAATAAAACGGAATCTGGATTAGACCTACTGGGGATACCATGGTTAAAAAAAACGCGCTGCAAAAAAAACAAAACCTCAAGGTGGTGTGGAAAAGAGTTTGTTTTTGTCTACACGCGCGTTGATTATACACTTTACGGCTCTCGTATGCCAAAACTATTGATTTCAGGAAAAAAATTGGTTATAACATAAATTGTAGAAAATTTCTCTAGTTTCATTTTGTAATATGTTTACATTGATGGATGAGACGGAAAGGAGATACATCGAAGTTTATAAAACTGCCAATTTTCAATACCCCCGCAAAACTTTCCAGGTAACCTCTTCTTTTTCGACTAAATGACTGTACTAAAATGTTCATCATTTGCAAATCCATCCTTGAAAGCCATTGAGAGCCCGCTTAAGCTGCGAAAAGCTCGCCGATCCTCGGGAGAGGGTAAGCATCTTTTTTTTATAGCGTTAAGCCGCCTGTAGTCTACGCAAAATCGAGCCATCCTTTTACTTGACGAGCACAATGGGTGCTGCCCAGGGACTGTTGTATGGTTCAATACCGTCTTGTTTGTTTTGGATTAGCTGCTCTGCTTACGATTTTTAGCTTAAGCCACACGCCGGGCAGGTGTCTTTACTGGGCGATTATCGGCTGTGTTGATCCGATGTCGCGTTTAAGTTCGTCCGAAGTCGTCTGGCTGTGTTGATCCGATGTCGCGTTTAAGTTCGTCCGAAGTCATCTGGACCGTGCGAAAGTAGTATTTACAAAACTTATACATTTCAATTCAATTTGTTCAATTTTCACCAAGCCTAACCACGCTTCTAGCCTGGCCTAGCTTCTAGTATAGCTTCTGGCAACCTTGATTCATTCACTGCCTCGATAACTGCATACGAATGCGGCAGATATAGCGGCGAGAGGGCGATAACACATTCTGTCCTTCGCGGCAGACACGTTTCATCTGGGATTCTTACCGGAACACTGGAGAATTCACGTGAAAAAAGCAACCCCAGCGATTGTGAGATTCATCGGCTCACTACAAAAATCCAACGACAGACTCTGTTGAGGATAATACACATATTTTTATAGAAATATATATATACATATTTATATAGAAAACACTTGAATTCTAAATCAGAATCAAGAATTTAAGAAAAACATTTAATTTTCCAGAAAAACATGGAAAAAAAAATCAACTGCTTTTAAGTCTTACTTAGGGAAGAATAAGAAATAAAATTAAGCACGTAAGGTACATCGGACTCTATGATTCCATTCATCAAAGTTTTGGCCACGGCCATCTTTTAGGGTGGGTCGATTTAACAAAATTATTGATTTTTAACATTACATTTTTGCTTATATTTTAGCCGCAAACTTGGATATTTCTATGCTAATATTGATTTTGAGTTATAGGAGTGGGACATGCCACGCCCCTTTTAGAAAATGAATTAAAAAAAGACCGTCAAGTATGAAGACATACGTGGAGCGCTCCGACGGCGTTTGTTGTAGGTTAAGCTAACCTTAATTGTGCAGTTTGCCTAAAATTCTGTTTGTGTATTATTATTTCTGCGTACATTTTACATTCTGTTGCCTTTTTTTTTTTGTTTTTTCATTTAAAAACGAGTAGCATAAAACTGTTCCTTTAATTTTTTTTTTTATATTTTTTCTTAAAAATTAACTTATAAGTTCATTGTTTATTTAAACCTGTTGGGTTGGTTAATATTTATGTGATTGTGCTTGCTTAAAATTTGGTTGATGTAAAATAAGTGGCCCAGAAGTTAGGATATACATATTTGCTGGAAGCATTATTTTAGTCTTTTGTCAACTTAAGTGTTTTCAAGCAGATCTAGAAATTTCCATCTATTTCCAATCCATTAACTATTTCAAAACTGCTTCAGTTTTTTTTTCAAAAGATGGACTACATTCGATATTTATTTAAAATTTTTGCCTCTTACCAAAAAAAGGGGGTGTGACATATATTTTCTTGGCGTTTTTTTTACCATTTTTAAAATTTAAAACCCACATAACAGCTATTAAGTTTTTTTTTTCAATTACCGTTAGGTTTTTTTTTCAATTTTGCAACCAGCTGCGTTCCATTGGCCACTTTTCTAAAATTCTGCGACCTGGATTTCTGGGAAAACGTTAAAAAATTTTGTTTTCTATTCCGGTTGTTTAAACAGGTTTAAAAACTTGAGGTTGAAAACGGCAATTTTGAAACTTTTTAAATGCAGTAAGCTTGCGTCGTCAACGCTTATTATTCAGCCAAATTTAAAAAAGATCGTCATTGCCGTTGACAGACTAGCAACCTTTAAAAAATCGTTTTCGATTTTTTTTTTAAGTTTTTGAGTCAAACCTTCGAAGTTTTTGAATATTCGAAGTTTGCTATAGTATTAGATCTCAGAAGATGAACTATGCTCGTTATTTATTTCAAAGTAATTATTTATACCGTTAAGGAGCTAGAGGGGGAGACATATCTTCTTTTGACCTTTTTATACCCCATAGGATAGGAGGTATATTAAGTTTGATTCATAGTTTGTAACATAGAGAAATAACCACCGTAGACCCCCAAGACCTTAAGGGCATATAATCGAGACCGAATTGTAAGTCGAATGAGCCATGTCCGTCCGTTCGAAAAACTCAGCGATGTACTTATTAATATCGATTCGCCAGACATTATAATCATTGGGGATCTAAACGGAAGAATAGGCCTTTCACAAAATAACTTCGCGAGTGGATATCCTCAGGTAACCTTTCGCGGACACCGTCAATCTAAGGACGAAACTTGTGACAGAAAGGGCATTAAAATCCTCGACCTAGCAGATGCATTCAACTGCCATGTACTGAACGGAAGCTGCAATGGTGACCGTTAAGGTGAACTAACCTTTATACGTGGTACAGCATGCTCTGTTATCGATTATTGTTTGATAGCTGTAAGTTGGTTTGCACAAATCAGTGATTTCAGAATAGGGCTTACAACCTTCTCCGACCACATGTCCTTGGAAGTAATGTTCGAAGTCTCTTATCCGTCAAGAATTACACAGACTGAAAATCCACTTAACCTACTACCAAAACTTTCTTGGAAAGCTGGTAGCCTTACTATGTAGCAACTTAATTTGAACAAGGAACTAGAGAACCTAAGCAGAGAAAACGTCACCCCGAGCATAGAAATTCTGATAAGTATTATTAAGAAGGCTGCACCGTCGAAACAAATTTCAGGCTCTAGAAGGAAGGACGAAAAAAAAGATTGGTTTGATGCCGACTGTCGACCAGTTATTTACGCTCACTAATATAACTGACCTGTACATAAAAAAAATAAAAAGCTCTTTATACTATGTGTTGACTTTCGTGCAGCCTTTGATACAATACCACGAGAAGCACTGTTTTATAAGTTGTACACAATTGGAGTATCAAGTAAGATGATATGGATTCTAAGGGCCTTGTACGAAAACAACGTGGCGATGGTATGGAATGGATCCTGCATTTCTGAAGAATTTTCGACAACAATGGGAGTAAAACAAGGCTGTATCTTGAGTTCGCTGCTATTCATTCTATTCATAAATGACCTAACAGATAATATTGGTGTTTAAAGTGGATTTGACGTGGATTCCAGCCCTTAAATTTGCGGATGATATTGCTTTTTTTGCCGTCACAGTAAACAGCATGCAGCTTATGATAAAAAGACTTGCCGATTACTGCCGGAAATGGAATCTATCTGTCAACCTGTCAAAGACAAAAATGATGATATTTAGAAAAGGTTCCGGGAGATATTCGAGAAGTGAGCAAAAGTGTCCAAACCATATGATCTATCTTGAGACTGGAGTTGCGCCTCTGCTTCTACAAACACTAAAACTTCATTTTGATTACGTGATCAGAATCATGGGGATGGATGAACGAAGATTGCCGAGAATAGTTCTCTCCCACTTACTTGAAACAAGAAGGAATTGTGTTAGGAATGGGACGTTTTGGCACGTAGCTGTGGACTCGACCTCCAACTTGCAGACCAGGAGCAGAATGCCTTTCTTAGGCAGTTCAATAAAATTCTGGCAAAAAAAGACAATCTCCTCTTTGATTCCTTCGTCTCTGAAGCCCAGTCGTTTCAGCACCGAGCCTACTACACTAAGCTGAATCACAATCTGCAGCAAGAAACGTATTTTTTAAACAACAACACAACAGATAAAATAAGTACAATTAGAGGCGAACTTATAAACTTAAACTATATACCGCACCGGTCTGAGCCTACAATTGAATGCAACCTCTGTAACCTTAGGGAAAGAGAAGACGTTCTCCACTTTTTAGCCAAGTGTCTGATTCTGAGCGAGCTGCGAAGAATATTCTTTGGAGAAAATCGACTGGGGATAGATAAAGCTTTGTCCATTTTAAACGGCGATCGTGGATGGGATGTACTTTACAAATATACGAAGAACGCGCTATGCTACAGAAAACGAATTATTGAAGGCAATTTCTAAACCGTAAACCTTTTTGAACGATTAACTTAAAACTTAATTTTTAAACTAAACATTTTTTTTATGATTAAATGTCAATCTGGTAGACGGCCTTAAGCCAAACCAATACGACTTTTGTATATACTAGAAATAATGTAAAATGTACACCTTTTTAATATGAAATAAAAGTCCTCTAAACTAACTAACTAACCATGTCCGTCCGTCCGTCTGTGGGTAGTCTTTAGGCCTTAAATTTTGAGCTAGGAATTTGAAACTTGATATAGGTTCTTTCTAGGTCCCGAAGCAGTACAAGTGTAAAAAAATTTTGAAATCCGCCCACTGACACGCCCACTTTACTTAATAGCATGAAAAATCAAGGTTGTCGCAGGAAGCTGAAATTTGGTATTCGATATCCTCGCTTAAGTTTATTGTGATTGGCATTTAAAAAAAAGTGAATACCGCCCCTTTTAGGCGTGGTCGTACTTAATATGCATTCTAATAAACGGTTCTTATACGATATATTTGCTTTAAATCCAAAAAACTTGCACTATGAAATGTTCAGATATGTGCGTAAGCTATCAACTCAAGTGAATAAATTTTCGCCACGCCCACTTTTGGGGGCGTTTTCAAGTATAAACCAAAGTTTTAATATGAAAATGCAGTCAAATGCAGTCAAATACAAAAATGCGATGTTGTTGAGAAGGGATGTATGCCCTTTCTAAGGGAGAAGATTCTTAACTGAAATTTAACAACCAACATTTATGACACAATTCGGATCTTGACAGCGGTCAATTAGGATGGGGTATCCAACGATTCGCCTAAGCGGATTGTAACCCTCCCACTAGTTATATAATTTTTTTAATTTCAAATCAGTAAAACTATTTTTTTTTTTGCGCTAGCATTGAATGTTTTTATTGAATTCTATGGTCGCCGGTTTTTGCGTAAACGGTAAAATGCACTGTTTTATTTCTTTTTTTAAATAGGTTTCTCAAAAATTTAGGTTAGAAACAGCAATTTAAAAATTTTTTAATACAACTTGCTTGCTATTTTTGTATGCTTTGTACTTTAATAAAATCTGAACCAGGTAGCTTTTACCGTTAAGAAACTAGAAGATTTAAAAAAATATATTTTGAAAATCCTTTTCTGTTTTTAGTAAAATCTCAGAAGGTTTTTAAACTTTAAAATTCGCTAAAATTTTCATTAAAATTTTAGATAATTTTTGATACGTGTGATATTTTTCATATGATTTGTCCAAATAACACCGGAGAGGGGGACACTAGTTTTTTCATGCATTTTTGCGATTTATTTTCGAAATTTCGTTAAAACGGCAGTATTAAAATCGTTTCTGAAAAATATGACTAAAGCACTTGGTTGACTTTGTGTTGCTTTATACGTGTGTTCAATATTGGCTTTGTGCACCTAGCGGTTCAAAAGTTATGGCTCAAATTTGAAAAACGGCACCAATTTTCAACTCTTAATTTCCTTAAACATTTTTCGATATTTTCAAAAAATTGATTTTTTTCATTATAGTTTAGTATATACTTAAATTAAGTTCCAAACTGTAACTAAACCGTTTATTTTACAGCGCCCTCGTTGGGTTCTCTGACTATTTCCCCAGTTTAAAAGCGCACCAAATTTTGCCTCTCTACGACTTACAGTACAGAAGTTATAAAGCGATTATGCTGAGGCGGCTTGCCCATAGGATCACATGAGCACGTGAACCTCCAACTTTGAGCTAAAATTTCCCTTGTTATTTACTATATTATATTCTACTTTTCAACCGTCACCACAATTTAAAAGTAACGTACAAAACAAAGTGTCTTAATACACAAACTCATATTGCAGAAACATTGCTGCATATTTTTGCAAAGCAACGAGGAAAAGTTCGCTCCGGCTAGCAACCAAATGAGCAAAAAGTATGCTCCGTTCGTCAATGCCTTGTATATTTGTTGCAAACGTCTCGCATGCCTTGTAGATGTAATTTGTTTGCAACTTTTGAACGACTAGATTTCGGTATTTAATGTTGATAGGATACATACATTTATTCGTTGCCGAAAGAGTACTTTCATAATTGTACATCTTTTAAGGGCTTCTTTTAAATATCATGCTTCTGTGAGATAGAAAGATTACAAAATCGCAAACTATACACCCCTCTCTTGATTACCTAATACATATCTACAAAATCCAACAGTTTACAATAAAAGAGTTTATGAAACTTACAGTTGAAAAAAATGCAAACAAATTATCGGCGCTGGTGTTGCAAAAAAAAAAATGAAATCAAGCAAAGTGATAGGCCAACTTAATATAACCCAGGTACCAAAATAGGCAGAAAGCAAAATAGGCCCAAGTATTGTTCCTTGTGGAACGCCACTCGAGACTTTGAGGAAGCTGGAAGACCTTTCGTTAACCACAACACATTGCCATCTCTCTACTAAGTAAGAGTACATAACCACCAACTTGCAGACCAGGAGCAGAATGCCTTTCTTAGGCAGTTCAATAAAATTCTGGCAAAAAAAGACAATCTCCTCTTTGATTCCTTCGTCTCTGAAGCCCAGTCGTTTCAGCACCGAGCCTACTACACTAAGCTGAATCACAATCTGCAGCAAGAAACGTATTTTTTAAACAACAACACAACAGATAAAATAAGTACAATTAGAGGCGAACTTATAAACTTAAACTATATACCGCACCGGTCTGAGCCTACAATTGAATGCAACCTCTGTAACCTTAGGGAAAGAGAAGACGTTCTCCACTTTTTAGCCAAGTGTCTGATTCTGAGCGAGCTGCGAAGAATATTCTTTGGAGAAAATCGACTGGGGATAGATAAAGCTTTGTCCATTTTAAACGGCGATCGTGGATGGGATGTACTTTACAAATATACGAAGAACGCGCTATGCTACAGAAAACGAATTATTGAAGGCAATTTCTAAACCGTAAACCTTTTTGAACGATTAACTTAAAACTTAATTTTTAAACTAAACATTTTTTTTATGATTAAATGTCAATCTGGTAGACGGCCTTAAGCCAAACCAATACGACTTTTGTATATACTAGAAATAATGTAAAATGTACACCTTTTTAATATGAAATAAAAGTCCTCTAAACTAACTAACTAACCATGTCCGTCCGTCCGTCTGTGGGTAGTCTTTAGGCCTTAAATTTTGAGCTAGGAATTTGAAACTTGATATAGGTTCTTTCTAGGTCCCGAAGCAGTACAAGTGTAAAAAAATTTTGAAATCCGCCCACTGACACGCCCACTTTACTTAATAGCATGAAAAATCAAGGTTGTAGCAGGAAGCTGAAATTTGGTATTCGATATCCTCGCTTAAGTTTATTGTGATTGGCATTTAAAAAAAAGTGAATACCGCCCCTTTTAGGCGTGGTCGTACTTAATATGCATTCTAATAAACGGTTCTTATACGATATATTTGCTTTAAATCCAAAAAACTTGCACTATGAAATGTTCAGATATGTGCGTAAGCTATCAACTCAAGTGAATAAATTTTCGCCACGCCCACTTTTGGGGGCGTTTTCAAGTATAAACCAAAGTTTTAATATGAAAATGCAGTCAAATGCAGTCAAATACAAAAATGCGATGTTGTTGAGAAGGGATGTATGCCCTTTCTAAGGGAGAAGATTCTTAACTGAAATTTAACAACCAACATTTATGACACAATTCGGATCTTGACAGCGGTCAATTAGGATGGGGTATCCAACGATTCGCCTAAGCGGATTGTAACCCTCCCACTAGTTATATAATTTTTTTAATTTCAAATCAGTAAAACTATTTTTTTTTTTTTTGCGCTAGCATTGAATGTTTTTATTGAATTCTATGGTCGCCGGTTTTTGCGTAAACGGTAAAATATGCACTGTTTTATTTCTTTTTTTAAATAGGTTTCTCAAAAATTTAGGTTAGAAACAGCAATTTAAAAATTTTTTAATACAACTTGCTTGCTATTTTTGTATGCTTTGTACTTTAATAAAATCTGAACCAGGTAGCTTTTACCGTTAAGAAACTAGAAGATTTAAAAAAATATATTTTGAAAATCCTTTTCTGTTTTTAGTAAAATCTCAGAAGGTTTTTAAACTTTAAAATTCGCTAAAATTTTCATTAAAATTTTAGATAATTTTTGATACGTGTGATATTTTTCATATGATTTGTCCAAATAACACCGGAGAGGGGGACACTAGTTTTTTCATGCATTTTTGCGATTTATTTTCGAAATTTCGTTAAAACGGCAGTATTAAAATCGTTTCTGAAAAATATGACTAAAGCACTTGGTTGACTTTGTGTTGCTTTATACGTGTGTTCAATATTGGCTTTGTGCACCTAGCGGTTCAAAAGTTATGGCTCAAATTTGAAAAACGGCACCAATTTTCAACTCTTAATTTCCTTAAACATTTTTCGATATTTTCAAAAAATTGATTTTTTTCATTATAGTTTAGTATATACTTAAATTAAGTTCCAAACTGTAACTAAACCGTTTATTTTACAGCGCCCTCGTTGGGTTCTCTGACTATTTCCCCAGTTTAAAAGCGCACCAAATTTTGCCTCTCTACGACTTACAGTACAGAAGTTATAAAACGATTATGCTGAGGCGGCTTGCCCATAGGATCACATGAGCACGTGAACCTCCAACTTTGAGCTAAAATTTCCCTTGTTATTTACTATATTATATTCTACTTTTCAACCGTCACCACAATTTAAAAGTAACGTACAAAACAAAGTGTCTTAATACACAAACTCATATTGCAGAAACATTGCTGCATATTTTTGCAAAGCAACGAGGAAAAGTTCGCTCCGGCTAGCAACCAAATGAGCAAAAAGTATGCTCCGTTCGTCAATGCCTTGTATATTTGTTGCAAACGTCTCGCATGCCTTGTAGATGTAATTTGTTTGCAACTTTTGAACGACTAGATTTCGGTATTTAATGTTGATAGGATACATACATTTATTCGTTGCCGAAAGAGTACTTTCATAATTGTACATCTTTTAAGGGCTTCTTTTAAATATCATGCTTCTGTGAGATAGAAAGATTACAAAATCGCAAACTATACACCCCTCTCTTGATTACCTAATACATATCTACAAAATCCAACAGTTTACAATAAAAGAGTTTATGAAACTTACAGTTGAAAAAAATGCAAACAAATTATCGGCGCTGGTGTTGCAAAAAAAAAAATGAAATCAAGCAAAGTGATAGGCCAACTTAATATAACCCAGGTACCAAAATAGGCAGAAAGCAAAATAGGCCCAAGTATTGTTCCTTGTGGAACGCCACTCGAGACTTTGAGGAAGCTGGAAGACCTTTCGTTAACCACAACACATTGCCATCTCTCTACTAAGTAAGAGTACATAAGCTTTGCCGACTCTTTTGAAAAGTTGTAAATGGCTTGAAGTTTTCGACACATCAGAATGTGATTCACCGTATCGAAAGCCTTAGAAAAGTCTAAAAGGCTACAAATTTTTTATCCATCGATTTCCTTGTATCGTCAACTACAGATAACAACGCTGTAAAACTACAGCTGTGTTTGGGACGAAATCCCGACTGACAACTATTTTGAAGTTTTTTCTCCATCAAATACGTTTAAATTTGTTTGAAAACTACTTTTTCGAATACCTTACTGAGAAAAGGCAGAATGGCAATAGGTCTATACTCTTTATTTCCTTTTTTGGGGATTGGAATAATTTTTGCCTTTTTCCATTCATGTGGATATTCAGAGGTGGTAACAATATAATTGAAAACATGAGTCAGTGTTGCATTGGACTTTATTGATAAAACAGCCTCAACAACATCTGTAACACTCACATATACGAACCCAAAAGGTTCATTTGGGGCGCTAATTTCCGATGGATCATAGGTAGTTTGCTCAGTTTCACTTGTGAGAGATGATGGCGTTGTGGCAAATTTTTTATTAAGAAGGTCGCAATCAATGTCATCAAACACTATGATTTTCTTTACCGATTTTGAGTTCTTTTAAGGTTTTCCATGTACTCTTTGTCGACCTACTTTGATTAAACCGATTTTCGTAGTAAGTGGTTTTCGCTACTCTTATCTCTAACACTATTTGGTTACGCAAACAGCAGTAATCGTGGGGTGCCGTGGCGTAGTGGTTAGTGTGTGTGCTTACTACGCAGGAGGTCTGGGCTCGAATCCTGCCATCGTCACCTGAAAAAAAAGACTTGCTCTTTTCACGGTCCCCACCTCCGCGAGGGTCTCACAAGCCCTCCGAGAGTATCATTTGTCTTGAAAAAACTTCTCAAAGTGCCGTTCGGATTCGGCAAAAAATTGTAGGTCCCCTTGTATGTAAAGAAATTAACACACCAGCATACATTGTTGAGAAGTTGGCCCTGGTTCACCTCGAGCTGTTGCGTCACTCTATTTATTATTTATTTTAACAGCAGTAATCGCTGTGCAATATTCCGATTTTGTATCGCCTCCAATAAGTATAAGCCCTATCTCGCTCTTTCATCAGTTGCATAATGCTGCTGCTTAGCCAAGGTGGCGATGATCTACGAACAACTTTTGACTTCAATGCAACGTATTTATCGAAAAGGAATTTCACCTGCATTTACTGACTGTATACGGCAAACATTATTCCAATCGGTACCCTGCAAATCATGATAGTTTATATTCTTAAAATCTCTGAACTGGTACCTAATCTTCGCTGTTTTATATTGAAAATCTAATGTTAAAAAGATCATATCGTGTCTGGAGAAGCCAGGGGCTGAGGTTTGGTTATAAAGTATGACCTTTTTTATGTCGCTTACAAATAAATGGTCATTCAGTGTATTCACGTTACCCTGGAAATGTGTAGTAACAGTTGTATTAACTGGAAACAAACCAAGCGGTTTGAAACTATTTAGAAAATTCGAGGAGGCATTAGTGTCGGTTAAGTTGCAATTGAGATCGCCACATAGAACAACATGCGAGGCGCTACAAGAGTATTGTTCCAATACAATCACTATTGAAAAATAGTTTACATATTGATTTGCTCTGTACGCAGTACCTAATAATATTTGTTTAGTCTCGCACATGATGTAAACAAAGCAATAATCAAGCCCGGTGTCCTGCGCTGATTTACAAATGGGTATTAATTTTAGACCTTCGCGAATATAAATTGCAGAGCCTCCTCCGCTACGACCTATTCTGTAGCCACCTGACAAACCTGACATGTCATACACACTATCGTCAATATCGGGGTGGAACCAGGTTTCAGACACATAGACAACGTCAACCTTAGATCCCACAAAGAGATATTTAAATTCTTCTAGTTTTAAACTCTTGTGCAAGCTTTGTGTATTTAAATGACAAATTTTTAAACCTTGTTTTTGTGCACAGAGAATACGAACCATGGAATGCATGTTCTCGTTTCTGTGATTACCTGTGGGACTTCCTCCAACGTTACTTAAAATGTTGGCAATTTTTTTTTTTTTAAGGAGAGTGAGAGGAGAAACAAATCATAAGGAACATTCAAAGATTTCATTGGCCAGCAAGTATTTACAAGAAAAAGTTGACAAGGAGACGTTGATTTTATAAAGAAAAAATTATCAAACAAATAATAGCAAATAAAACCTTCGTATAAATAAAAACAATAATTACATACAACTGCAGTCATCTCAGAACGTTTCAGCATCAGCGACAGCACACAGGTCTTTGGAGCTTTCGACCAGAAAGCTTTTTGCGTTAGCTGATTTCTTAACGTACAGAAATCCATGTTTTGCGTGTGCAGCGAATAGTTGGTTTTTTCGCCAGAGAGCAAGAGCACTGTGTAACAAAGTGCGTGTTTGCCTGGTCAAGCTTTCGTTGAGGTAACATCTTGCCTCGGACTGAATGCCGAGATCGTGGAGATGCAGGTGGGATGCACTTCGTTTGCGGTAGTTTTCAGCAGCAGCAAGTACAGTGTTTCTTTCTGGGGGGCTGTTGAATTTAAAAATGATTGGCGGTGTTGTTGTGCCGTTGTTTTCATTTTTTGCATTTATGTTAACGCGGAAAACGTTAACTGAAGAAGGCGGCTTGCAATCAATAGTGTGACACATGTGATTAAGGATTTTTTTTAAATTCTCGTTCAGAAGTGTTGGTACTCCAAACAGCACGGCATCACAAGCGGTCTCTTTTCTCTCCAGTGCATTTAGCCGTTGCTCAATGGAAGCGATTTCTGCACGGTGCAGCTTAGCAGCTGTTTTAGTCTCTTCTTCGGATGAGGTCAATCCGTTCAGCAATGTGTGACATCGCTTTGTTTACATCGTCAAAGCGCCTGTTCCAGCTGTCTTTGATTTCCTCGATCTTTGAAAGAAAATTGCAACGCATTTTGCCGATTTCCCCTGCGAAGCCAAGCCTTAAAGAATCAGCTTGTTTTTTCATATGTATGTACACTGTTTTGGCTGTGAGAGCATTGCCTTCGTTTTTATGCATTACAGAGGTGCAAGTTGCATTTTTAGGCGTTGATGGGGTGCCCTTTAGAGCAGCCTTTGAGCGAGTTGCTGACATGGTAAGGAAAAAGAGCGAACTTTTGCGGTAATGGGGTACAGGTGCAACGGAAAAAAACAAAAGCTATAGCACTTCAGGTCAGAAAAACAGAACAAAACTTTGATGATTATGGTCTCATTGATAGTCTTTGGCGTCAAATAATCAGCGGATATAAGTTCAGTTTATTTAATTAGACTTTTAGCACAATTTTATAATTATTCGCCGACAAAATCCGACGAAAATAATTGATAGTGTTGGACTCAAAATATACTTCGACTTCTCTCAAACGCACAAAGTGACAAAAGGTATGTATTGGAAAACAAATTGACTGTGCCTTATGCTTCAATCTAAGATACATGATGAACAACAATTACGTTATAATTGCGCAGGTAGTCAATAGAAAAAAATGTGAGGGTACCTATCAGGGTAACAAAAATAAAACAGTATAGATTTATCCATTTGAATTAAAAATAGAGCAAAAGAATAGATTTTGCTTCGGTTTTGTACCTAGGTATACTGCACCTAAAAATTAGTAAAACTGTTTCGTATCTTGTTTTTTTGCAGTTAAATAGCTATACTTTTCTCACTAAGGGATTTGTTGTTAAAATAGACTTGTCAATAAAGGCAAGTTTTATTTAAGGAAAAATTGTGTGAACCCTTGAAATAAGACCTGACGTGCCGCCACTGACTGACGGACAAATTATTTTTAATTAAAAAGCTAACAGAACGCATCGTTGCTTATATTGAGAAACGGCCCCTATTGCAAAGCCATACAAAATTAAATTGAATATTGAAAAGTGAAAAATTACAACAATTTACAATTCAACAAACATTATAATAATGGCTTGTCCTATGATCATTTCAAACGCTGCCAGACGAACATCGTCAGGAACCTTTGCATTATAATGATCCTGACATTAAGTGACAACTCTTCCTACAGTTTCCCATAAGAGAGCAAGTATTTGAAAAACATCCTACCATCGTCACCTGAAAAAAAGACTTGTTCTTTTTCAAGGTCCCCACAACCGCGAGGGTCTGACGAGCCCTCCGAGAGTATTATTTGTATTGAAAAACTTCTCAAAGTGCCGTTCGGATTCGGCGAAAAATTGTAGGTCCTCTAGTATGTGAAGAACTTAACACACAGCATACATTGTTGAGAAGTTGACCCTGGTTCACCTCGAGCTGTTGCGCCACTCTATTTTATTTGAAGAACAAAAAGTATCAAAACACACATGTGGCTACCAATATTGCGAGGTATCGACTGCAAACCTAAGAAACAAGGAAGACAATGACGAAATGAAAAATTGGCCCTGGTTGACCTCGAGCTGTTGCGCCACTCTATTGCAGGGGAGGAAAAATAGGAATGGAAAGGAGAATACGTATGGAACCGTTACAGACGGACCGAAGCTATTACATACACACTGTTACACTTACACTTAACCTTTAAGGAAAATTACAAAACACAAATTGATTCTTAGACGATAGATACACGACTTTGTCATTTATTTATATGTATTAAAGTCCACTCGTAATGGGACTGAGCGTGTTGCACAATGTGAAATAGATCGCACGTGCAGGCGTGAGAATTTAAATTTACCTAAAACGAATTTCTGACAGCATGAGATACGTGAACTATTTATATTTGCATAAATATTACATTATATTATATTAATATTTGGGAGCTAACAATTATTATGTGTGCTCGCACGGGTGAAAAAGATTTAATATAAATGAAATTTTAACAGACGGAGCTAACAAGTAATAGAAAATATATATTTTCTTGGCTTTTAGGTACTAGAAGCTACATTTGCCTTTGTTAAGCTTCTTTCGACATGTCAAACGCTCGAGGATTCTTACAAGGAGCTTCAATACATTGAAAAGACAGGTTTTCGTTTCCAATCCCAGAAAACTGCCTTCGATAACGTGCAAAACATAACCGTAAATATGAAACACTACCCATCCAAGGACATAATAACTGGTCCAGAGTTGTATTTCGAATATGATGCAGATCTTGTTCAGTCCGTTGTCAATCAACTAAATGAATTCAAGTTCAATATAATGGTCACTACGGAAAAGAAATACAATGGTGTTTGTTTTGACCAGAAAGAAAAATGGTTTGGTACTGAGTACACATCCATTGCAATGCCAACTGAGTGGGTCGACGCTTGGGAAAATTCTCCAGAAATGAAGGAGCTTTTTATACCTAAGCCAAACATCTATGTGGCGCACGACTTTAGAAATTTATGGAAAGAAAATGGAGAACCGGAAATATCTCCGTACCCCAAGAAAATTCTTCAAAGCAATGTTTGTGAATTGTGGTACCGCCAAGATGACAAATTTGGGCTGCCAGATGCAATGATGTACTTTTATTTCATATCACCTTTGCCTAAAATTAATGTCAAGAACGATGTTCTCACAGCATTATATGTGCAGTTTATTAAGTATGATTTAGCAGAGGTGTTGTATCCCGCGACGGTGGCTGGCTTAAACTATAGTTTCTATCCCGCGGAAAAGGGTGTTGTTTTAAAGGTAAGATCATCAAAGTTTTTCATTTTGATTTTTTACCCTGATTTCTCTTATTTTTAGGTCAGCGGGTATAACGAAAAGATACATTTATTGGTGAATGCCATCACAAAGACAATGTCATCACTTGCTAGTACATTTGGGAATGAGCTTCGCCGCAATCAGTTATCTTGCTTTAAGGTGCATCAAAAAAAACTATACTTTAACGCACTCATTAAGCCAAAAATGTTAAATAAGTAGGAATATAGATTAGGTTTTACTGTAAAGCACTCAATGTAAAACTTTTTTCAGAGATCTTCGTCTAACTTTGCTCGAACAAGTACGCTGGCCAATGGTGGAAAAATTTACTGCATTACCTGATATATCTGTAGAGGATATTAAAGATTTTGCAGCAAACTACACGAAGCAGTTATATGTTCAGGCTCTGATGCAAGGCAATTTAATTGAAGAGACGGCGCATAATATTATGAATTCTGTGCTTACTACATTGGATTGTCAGATGGTTACAGACGTAAGTATATTAATCATTCAGATACTAGTTTTATAAACTGTTTTTGGATATAATTTAAAGAAAGAAAACAACGGCAACACTTTCATTTAATGACTACACCGGCTTTGAAGGCCAAGATTTCTGGTTTTCTTTTAAACAAAAACTAAATAATTTTTGTTAATAGGTTTTTATTTTTTAACTCGTGTGCAAAAAGTAAAGACCTGCAATGCAAAAAAAAAATGCAAAAAGACCATTGACCAAAAATTTCTGAGTTTTTGGTCAATGCCCTTTTTTCGTGAATAGGTTAAAACCTTCATAGGCACTATGAGGATCGAACGCACGTGCTCATAGTACTGTGAGATTCTTACTCATTTAAAAACCTCCCAATTTTTGTAAGACTACGACTAAGTTTCCTTAACAAGTAGTTCAAGCTTCTGTATGGTAATCGAATTTGGCAGGCTACCCTCCAACGAAAGCTCCTGCAATACAGTCATTACTTGCGGTTTCCTCTTGCGACGTTAGATCCAACGGTCATGTTCTTGTAGTCGGCGTGAGAGATTTGTCTGATCCAGAGTTCAGATTATTTTGTGGTTGCAATGGCCGTGAAGGCGAGTGCGAAGTTTGCGAGCAAAGTTTCTTACCTCGTCGGTCACGGTTGCGATGCCTGGATCTTGATGTAAATCGCTATTTCTTATAATCCATGGAGCGTTTACGATTCCTCTAAGTGTCTTATTCGGAAAAGTTTCTAAAATAGATATGTTGCTTGCTTTGGCACAACCCCAAAGTTGTATATTGTACGTCCAAGATGGTTTTAGCATTTGCTTATGCAATAGCAATTTGTTATATACGCTTATAGCGTATTTTTTTCAACAGCGAATCGTGCGACTGGTGTAGAATACAGTTAAAAATTGTTTTTACACCTGAACGGAATCGTCCTCATATAAATGTTCTTTTGAACTCCGAATCCGTTCGACACCGAACTCAAAATTTCGCCACCGACGTATTTGACGATGGAGGCTGGGTGTAACTTTGATTGTGTATGTGAAGTAACGTTTTCATTCATTCATTTTTATTCTCAAAGGCCTCTTATCCTCTACAAGGGTCGCGGAGGGAGGGTGGCTAAATGGTCTTTCCATCGTTCCCGATCCTCCGCCACCAACTCAAGAGACTCAGGCGCAATCCCCAGGCGGAACTCGGGACGTTCTTTATCAGGTCAAGAATCCACCACCTGTTTCTTGGCCTACCAGGGAGGGCGATGCGCTCGTATCTGGGCTAGCATGACCTGTCTAGAAAGTCTGTCAGGCGGCATGCGAACAACGATGTTTCAACTCAATTTTCATTCGTGATTTTTTACAATGCAACTAAAGTTGTATTAAATCGATAAAAACTTAGCAATTATCTTGAACTTAAAACTCTTCAAATTAATTTTAAGTAAAAAGTACAAACAAGCGTCTCCAACAAAATGATGCTATGAAATGAGAAATAAATTAAACAAAATGAAGTCAAATGAATTGAAAAGAATACGCCATAAGTTTCGAATAACGTCCGATAAGTCAATTCAGTTCTCGTAGCTTGATTTCAAGTTCGTCGCCTTTCTTTTTTACGTGTGGCTTCAACTTAAGTCTTGCGTGTGGGGTCATACCTAGATATTTCGCCTTGTTTGCGTACTGAATTTGAACCGAGTTGATAATGAGAGGTAAGTTGTGTTGAAAACATTCTATATTATATCAAGTATCAATACACTTGTTAAGTTTATCACTTAACGTATTATAACTATTGTTTGTAATTTTATATCAAGCCCTGATGAAAAAATCAGTTTATTATTTTCATTCCTCATTTTATCGTTCACAAATAAAGATCTTTTATAATTACTTCTTAAAATTAAAGGCTTTTTTCATAAAGGAATTTCAATAGGTTATGGGCCCAGACACCAAACCGATTCGTAATTATTAAAAGAAAAGCAGATTAAAGAAAATTATAAAAGAAATGTCTGATACAAAATTCTCAATTGCGAAGCTTAATAATTCCAATTATTTTATATGGAAATATAAAATGGAAATGCTTCTAATGAGAGAAAGCTTATGGGGAATCATGAAGGAAGAAAAACCAGCCGACGATTCAGGAGCTTGGACAACGAAGGACAATACAGCAAGAGCAACAATATGTCTATCATTGGAAGACGACCAATTGCATCATGTCAGAGGATGTTCTACAGCAAAAGAAGTTTGGACAGTTTTACAAAACTATCACGAGCGAAGCACGCTGAGCAGTAAGGTGAGCATAATGCGGGACATTTGTAGTCTTCGTTTGGAAGAAGATGCAAATGTTGAGAGCCATATAGGGACCATGCGGGACTTGTTCACTAAACTGCAAGGAACAGGGGAGAAGTCTTTCACCGAAAGCTGGAACGTCGCAATGCTTCTGAGCAGTCTACCTCGCAGTTTCGATACGTTGATATTTGCTTTGGAATCAAGACCAGAACCGGATTTAACAATAAGTTTTGTGGAGTCAAAACTAATTAAAGAATATAGGCGCCGTCATCCAACAGAGCAAAAGGAATCCCAAAAGGCAATGTTATCAACGAAGAAGCCAAGTAAATTCAAGAAAATCAATTCGGAAGCAGAGTGCTACTTCTGTCATACCAAAGGACATCTTAAACGAGAATGCTTGCGATACATCGAATGGAAGAAAAAGCAACAAAAACAAAAGGTCAATGTAGCAGCAGAAAACCAGGTGAGTGGCGATTTTTGTTTGGTTATCTCTGATTCAGAAAAATCTTATGGTAAATGGATTGTTGATTCCGGAGCTTCTTGCCACATTTGCAAAGATAAAGAACTATTTTGCGAATTCGATTCATCGATAAAAAGTACAGTGATGCTTGCAAATGGATCACAAGTTGAGTCCCAGGGACAAGGAGAAATACGACTTAAACTTTTAAATAAATTTCATAAGGAAACGAGTGTTAGGTTTCAAGAAGTTTTGTATATTCCTTCGGTAGAGATCAACTTACTTTCAATTAAGAAACTAACTTCGAAGGGTTGTGAAGTATCTTTCAAAGGTGACACGTGCTATATTGACAAAAATGGGCAGTCGATAGCTGTGGCCAAAGATAAAGAAAATTTATACTATCTTTCTTCAATTGAAAAAGTTTTTGTAACGAATGCGGAATGTAAGGGCAAGTGTATACATTATTGGCATAAACTTCTTGGTCACCGTTCTATTTAAGCGATTTTGCAAATGAAATCGAAAGGTCTTGCTACAGGCATGAATATAAAAAGCTGCAAAAGAGAAAAATCTTGTTCTGTATGTCCAATTGGAAAATCTGCTCGCGCTCCATTTCCAAAGAAGAAAGGAATAAGTTCAAGGGAAGTACTTGACATTATCCATACGGATTTGTGTGGTCCAATAGATGTGACAACTCCTTCTGGCAAGAGGTATGTGCTTACTTTCATTGATGATTTCAGCAGATATTGCCATATATACTTGCTTAAGCATAGATCTGAAGCAGTTAGTAAGCTAAAGGAGTTCATTGCTATGGTTCAAAATGCGGATAGGGGCGGCGAATACATAGGACATGACGTAATTGACTACTTTAAGCAAAATGGTATTTTGGTACAATATACGGCAGCATACACACCGCAACAAAATGGTGTGGCAGAGCGCAAGAATCGTTCACTTGTTGAGATGGCAAAATGCATGCTTATTGATGCAAATCTTCCGAAGTTGATATGGGGTGAAGCAATTTCAACGGCGAATTACTTGCAAAACCGGCTAATTACTAGGTCTACAGGAAAAACACCATATGAAAGATGGTTTGGTAAAGTGCCTGACTTAACGCATCTTAGGTTTTTTGGAGAAGAAGGTTTTGTGCATGTCCCGAAGGTAAAACGTAAAAAATTTGATGACAAGTCAGTCAAGATGGTATTTGTGGGCTATGACTCGAACTCAAAATCCTATCGTATGCTTCAAAAGGACTACCGTATCCAGATATCAAGGGACGTAATCTTTCTCAAACAAGTACCCTATGACATTGCTCGGAAAGAACATTCAGGTGAAACCCAGACAGCCAGGAAACCGGAGGAAAGCTTGATTGAAGTTTTATTTCCTTCAACGAACGCGTCGAAAGATGGCAAAGCAGATGCACATAGTCAGGAATTAAATTCATCTTTTGACACATTTCACGATTTTAGTAGTGATGAAGATTCTGATGAAGACTCAAGCAAACAACAACCAGTACCAAGAAAATCGGAAAGAAAAACAAAAAGTATACCACCAGTCAGATACGTTAACCAAATTCAAGAAGCAGACCCGGAAACGTATGAAGAAGCTATTTGTAGTACAGATCGTAAATCGTGGTTGAAAGCTATGGAAACCGAAATAGAATCATTAAAGAAAAACAAAACTTGGAGCCTGGTAGATAAGCCTCAAGATCGAAAGCCTGTAGGTTGCAAGTGGGTTTTCAAGCGCAAGATTGAACCTGACGGTATTCGATTTAAGGCACGGTTAGTAGCACAAGGATTCACTCAACGTTATGGCATCGATTATGAGGAAGTATTTGCACCAGTAGTTTCTCATACAACTTTAAGGACCTTATTTGCAATAGCGGGAAAACGGAAACTTCTAGTTCATCATGTTGATTGTAAAACAGCTTTTCTCAATAGTGACTTGAAGGAAGAAGTTTATATGGAAAAACCTATTGGTTTTTAAAAATTTAATCAAGAAAACAAAGTTTGTTTACTGAACAAGGCGATATATGGATTAAAGCAGTCAGCTCGTTCATGGAATAAAAACATCCATAATGTACTTATCGAATTGGGTTTCAAACAAAGTTCAGCAGATCCTTGTTTTTATAACAAAGCTCAAGAAAGAAAATCTATTTTTATACTTATTTATGTTGATGATGTACTCATAGCTGCAAATGATGAAAAAGACATAAGTTCGTTTAAAGAAAACATAAAAACGTATTTTGAAATCAGAGATTTGGGACCAGTATTTAGGACTGGAAATTGAAAGAGAAGGAAAGGGTGTATTTTCAATATCACAGGCATCATACATTGATAAAATTGTTAAGGAAACCGGACTTGCAGAAGCAAAACAATCAGCTGTTCCAATAAAAACATCTTACGGAAAACAAACTAAACCACAGAAGTGCCTTGGTAATAACAAAGGATATCAAAAATTAATCGGAAGCTTACTTTATGTAGCACTAAATAGCAGACCAGATATTTCTGTGGCAATTTGTATCTTAAGTCAAAAGACAAGTATTCCTACGGATGAAGATTGGGTGGAATTAAAAAGAGTAGTTCGTTATCTAAAAGGAACGTCAAATTTAAAACTATTTTATGACGAAATCGATTCTCCAGTACTCGTTGGATTCTCAGATGCCAATTGGGGCGAAGACAAAATCAACCGAAAGTCTAATAGTGGATATCTCTTTAAAGTGTTTGGCGGACTTGTTTCTGGGAGTTGCAGAAAGCAGACATGTGTTGCCTTATCATCAACTGAAGCTGAATTCATCGCACTTTCTGAAGCCGCAAAAGAGGCTTTATGGCTAAGATCATTGCTGACAGATTTTCAAGAACAGTATGACCAACCAATTCTCATATACGAAGATAATCAAAGCTGTATTAAAATGATCGAGGGCTATAAATTCAACAATAGGTCAAAACATATGGATGTAAAATTCCATTTTAGAGACTACGTTGAAAAGAAAACTATAAGATGTGAATATTGTCCAACAAATGATATGCTTGCGGACTTGTTAACAAAACCTTTACCAGCAAACAAATTAATTAAACTTCGAACTAGTATTGGACTTTTAGTCAATATAGAATGAAAAGGGGTGTTGAAAACATTCTATATTATATCAAGTATCAATACACTTGTTAAGTTTATCACTTTACGTATTATAACTATTGTTTGTAATTTTATATCAAGCCCTGATAAAAAAATCAGTTCATCAACTAAATCAAGGGCTTGGGATACGTCAAGAAAAGCAGTAGAACATATAATTTTCGCTCCTAAGGCTTTCCTACTTTCATTAGTTATTCGATAGACCTGGTCAATTGTTGAATGTTTGACCCTTAAGCCGAATTTGTGATCCGGAATCAATCGTTTTTCTTCAATTATTGGTTGCAGTCGTTTGAGCACAAGTTTCTCGAAGACTTTAGATATAATCGGCAGCGAAATTGGTCTATATGATTTTATGTCCTTCGGGCATTTCCCTGGTTTCGGAACTATTATTACCTCTGCAACTTTTCATTGCCTTGGAACGTATGAAATTTTCATTGATGCGTAGAAAAGCTTGACTAACGCTCTTTTCGGTAGCTCCTTGAAAATTTCCCCAGTAATTAGGTCATAGCCTTGAGCTTTGTTATTCTTCAGATTTCGGATTGTTTGACGAAGTTCAGACAGTGACGCGGTTTTCATTCGATAATTGTCTAGTTCCGCATTGGGATACAGATCGTCGACCAACGAAACGGCTCCCCCGTCAAACGGATTGAACGTTTCTTCTAGATTTTCTGCAAATGCATGTGCTTTCTTTTTGTTGCTTTTTAATTATTCACCGTTATCTTTTCTTATGGCGCCGAGTGTACTATAAGATTTATATTGGACTTCACGGCTTTCCAAAGTGAATAGTTTAACTCTCTATCGGCAGTCAAGTTTTCGAGGTAATCGGTAATCTCGCTAGTTTTAAAATCTTGAAGTATGTGCTTATATTCGTTAAATAGCCTATTCAAAATAGTTTTATCAGGAGGAGTTCGAGACAGTTGCCATCTCTTTTCGCCTTTCAATTTCACGTGGGTATATTGTTCCGCTTTTCCATACTCCAGTCTTCCGGAAAAAAGTATTGTTCCAAGCAGCGTTTTGAATAGTTCTAACGAGTATATCGACTTCGTCTTCTATTTCTAAAAGGGTTGTAAGTGGTACATTCAGAGGTACGTTTTGTTTGCAGTATTTTCTAAAGCCATCCCAATAGGTGTTTTTACTAGTAAACCTAGGCGCTCTCTCATTTTTTGCTAGAATTTCAAAAAGACTGCCGAGTGATCCGAACAGAGATCAAAGCATTCTTCTACGTGCTGGACGTGATGGACGATGCGCGTGATGTAACCTTTAATTTTGGGGCCCGATTCTTTAAGTGTGTTTTCGAAACCAGGCATAGCTATGTAAATAATTTGCTTCCGTAGAAATACTTCTAGTTTGTCGATTTTGTTTAAAAGACCGTTTGCGTTACATCTAAGTATGTTAATGAGCTTCATATTCATGATTTGTTATTCGTTTTGCGAAGTTTAAACTCTAGCTCGCTCAGTCTCAAATATTACTTGATTAACTTTAGTTTGTTGCTCAAGCTTTTTCAATATCATAAATAATATTTGAGATACCGAATCTGTTGTGGCAGGTTCTGGTTTGCTTTTGTGTGACGCGACTTCAGCGTACGATTTTGGGCCGTTGAGTGATGATTTCCCTTTGTACTTGGACCGGCGACGTTTTCTTGCGGAATTTGTATTTTTTTCCCTTGCCTATCTCGTATTTCTGACTGATTTTGGAGTTTTCGGCTTGTCAGTTCTAAAACGTTTTCGGGTTGTGGCCCTATCTAGAATACGTTTTTTAATTTTTTTCGATTTGGACCAAAAATATTGAATGAAATGCATTTAAAAATTTTCCCTTAATATCGATGCCATGCCCAATAGAAGAGGTCAATCAATTAAATTTTTATTTTTTACAGTCATTAGCAGATAACAAGCGTCAAATATTAGCCTTTTACGACGTCTTATAGTTTTGAGAGCACTTGAGGTAGTTACACATATAAACCAATTGTGGGCGTGTCTCTGGGCGGATTTTAAAATTTTTAACAACTGTACTGCTTCGGATGACAAGGAACGCATGTATAAAATTTCAGGTCTCTTGCTCAAAATTTAAGCCCTTAAAACATATGACACACAGACAGACGGACGGAAATGGCTTAGTCGATTCGAATTCGGTCTCGATCATATAGGTTTTGGGGGTCTACCATTATTATTTCACCGCGTTACAAACTATGTGACAAACTTAATATACCTCCTATCCTATGGGATGGGCCGATGGGATATAAAAAGGACCTATAATGGTATCGCTACGTTGTCCGTCCGTCCGTACAATCGTGTTATAACTTCTGAACGGTAAGTCGTAGAAAAACAAAATTTGGTGTGCTTTTAAACTGCGCAAATAGTCAAATAGAATCTAACGAGGGCAATATTTTTAAACAGTGATATGAATTACAGTTTAAAATTTCATGGGAAAATGGAGTAAAAGTTTTTCAATACTTTTTTTAAGTCAGGCAAGAACAAGAAAAGCGTAACTTTAGTTAAGTAGATACTAAACTTTACTAAAAGTTCCTTTTTCAAAATATTGAAAAATTTTTGAGAAATAAAGAGTTGAAAATGGGTTACGTTTTATAAAAGTGTT
Source organism: Neoascia interrupta (assembly GCA_947623515.1). Classification (NCBI taxonomy): domain Eukaryota; kingdom Metazoa; phylum Arthropoda; class Insecta; order Diptera; family Syrphidae; genus Neoascia; species Neoascia interrupta. The sequence goes on along the minus strand of OX392463.1, from coordinate 107,333,928 downwards.
TGAGGCCATAACGTTTAAACCACTCAGTGCACAAAGAGAATATTGAATACACGTATAAAACAAGTAACCAAGTGCTCAAGTAAAATTTTTCCGAAAGAGCTTTAATACTGCCGTTTTGACGCAATTTCGAAAAAAAACCAAAAATTCATGAAAAAACGTGTGTCCCGACTTCGAAGATTTGACTCAAAAACGTTAAAATATTTTCGAAGACGATTTTTTAAAGGTTGCTAGTTTGTTAACGGTAACGATGATTTAATTTAAATTTGGCTAAGTATAAAGCGTTTACAACGCAAGTTTACTGCATTTAAAAAGTCTCAATATTGTCGTTGCCAACCTTAAACAAACGAAACTTATTTAAACACACGAAATATAAAAGAACATGTTTTACCGTTTTCTCAGAAATCCATGTCCGCAGAATTAAAGAAAAGGGGTCAATGGTATGCAGCTGATTGTTAAATTGGAAAATAGCCTAACGGCAATTGAAGAAAAATCTAAATTGCTGTTTTATGGATTATAAATTTCAAAAATGGTAAAAAAGGCAAAGAAAACATTTGTCCTTCCCTCTATTTTCGAAACGGTAAGAGGAAGAAATTTTAAATAAATACCAAACGAAGTCCATCTTTTGAAAAAAAAACTCAAACAGTTTTGAAATAGTTTATGGTTTTCTAGATGTGCTGGAAAACACTTTAGTTGACTGACTTAAATGACGCTGCTAGCAAGTATGTATGTGCTGGAAAACACTTTAGTTGACTGACTTAAATGATGCTGCTAGCAAGTATGTATATCCATCGCAACTTCGGGGCCACTTCTTTTACATGAACCAAATTTGACATTTGACGCAGGCACAACAGTATGAACGTTACTAACACAAGGACAGTTATGTTTTTCCAACTTCTAATTTAATAATCTTGCTGCTGTCACGGTTCTAAGGAGACTGACGCTATGCCGTCCCTGAATCAAGCATCGCACCAAAGGAACATTGATCGCGCACACACACATAGACACCCTCTAGGGCACGCTGCCTATTCAGCAGAAAGATACAGAGTACCAATCTACTTGTGTGGCGATATCGGATCGACACTTGAGTAAACGCAAGAGCATCTGGCCATCGAGAGCTCCGACGATTACGGACACTTGCCTAAACAAATGTGACCGTCCATAGTCTTTGTTAAGATTGAAAACTAATGATAACCGCAATGTGTTACCATTGAAAATGTATCATATTGTCGTAAGATAATATGATCCATTATGGGTGGTCGAATAACCGAGTGGATCAGCATAACAGGAACTAAAAAAACAATGAGCAAAGAGTTCTTTTTTAAGAAAAAAATATAAAAAAATTAAAGGAAAAGTTTTATGCCATCTTTTTTTACTGACAAATTTTAAAAATCACCCAATATAAGAACAGTAGACTCTTCTACAAAAAAGTATACAATGGAATGTAAAATATTCCTAGAAATAAAAGTAAACAAAAAGAATTTTGTGGGGTGCCGTGGCGTAGTGGTTAGTGTGTGTGCTTACTACGCCGGAGGTCTGGGTTCGAATCCTGCCATCGTCACCTGAAAAAAAAGACTTGTTCTTTTCACGGTCCCCACCTCCGCGAGGGTTTGACAAGCCCTCCGAGAGTATTAATTGTCTTGAAAAACTTCTCAATGTGCCGTTCGGATTCGGCAAAAAATTGTAGGTCCCCTTGTATGTAAAGAAATTAACACACCAGCATACATTGTTGAGAAGTTGGCCCTGGTTCACCTCGAGCTGTTGCGCCACTCTATTTATTTATTTATTTATTTAAAAAGAATTTTACACAAGCTGCACAAGGTTAGCCTCACCTACCGAAAAAATCGACGGACTGCTCCGCGTATGTCTTCATACTTGACGGTCTTTTTCTTCTTTTAGTTTGCTTATTAACCGGTTCGTCTATGCTTAATTGGTCGTTACTGCGACGATACGGTAGGGGTCTGCTATCGCTTTTCTAACACATCCTTTTCCGAGGGAGTTCATCCTCGGACCTGAAATATAGTTTTGAAAAATCGTATATCGCTATAGTTTCAACGAAGATGGCAAGATCGCCATGTAGTGTTCGGAGTTTCAAGTTAGAGTATGGTATTTAAAGCGTACCAAGCTGCATTGAAAAGGCTATTGCTCGCCGCAACTTGAAAAGTTAAAAAAAGAGGCAAACTGCCGATTAGACGGCTGTCCAAAGAAACTTGTTTTTTCCCTTATTTCCATTCCTTAAATACTAATTACCTAACTGTTATACTAACGTTCTATCTTACTCCTACTTACATTGGATAAATGCATACATTATTCTTAATTCCTATTCGCTATACACTTTCGTGTAGGATCTTCTATTGAGTGATGGCCAGTGCAATTGAGTGAAATTTGCTACATACTCGGATTGTGTATGATTTATTACATGCTTCGTCACTTGTATTGGGTTTGGGACAGTGGTTTGGGACGTTCCATTTCTTTAAGTTTAGCATTTAGTTTTCGCTAAGTCGCGATTAATTAGCGGACTTCGTTTCCCAGAGATGATCGTTCTAAATGGTGGTGATTGAGGTACCCTTGGTTTTATCATAAAGGGATTTGAAAGCCGTGAAGCTGGATTACCACCTGGGGTATAACTTCCATTCGTTTTGTCCATTGCATGGTTTGTATTCGACTCCGCATACGGAGGATGGATTTTAGTAGCCTCTTACGACAGGCATGCCTTATAATGGTCAATGCCTATATTAATTTAAAATCGAAAACAAAAACCGAATGTTTATATGTCTTCTAATCTTAGAGATATGGTCGGAAGAAAGCATGCCCGACGAATGGAACCTCAGCATTGTTTGCCCGATCCTGAAGAAAGGAGACCCTCTGAGTTGTGCCAACTACAGAGGCATAAGTCTTCTTAACATCGCATACAAGATCTTTTCTGCTGTACTGTGTGAACGCCTGAAGCCGTTTGTCAACAATCTGATAGGCACATATCAGTGTGGCTTTAGGCCAGGAAAGTCCACCATCGATCAAATATTCACACTGCGGCAGATCTTGGAGAAAACCCAGGAATTCCAAATCGATACACACCACCTCTTCATCGATTTCAAGGCCGCGTATGACAGCATCTATAGAGACGAACTATATAGCGCAATGTCTAGTTTTGGCATCCCTGCCAAACTCGTCAGTCTGTGCAGGATGACGATGGAAAACTCACGCTGTTCCGTCAAGGTCGGCAAAGACCTCACCGACCCCTTTGATGTCAAAAAAGGATTTAGACAAGGCGACGCGCTGTCATGCGACTTCTTTAACATCATACTTGAGAGAATTGTGCAGAACTCTCGCGCCAACACCAGAGGTACAATCTTTCAAAAGTCCGTTCAACTACTCGCATACGCAGACGACATTGACATAATCGGTAGAACAAAGCGTGATGTCAGTGAAGCCTTCGTGAGTATTGGGACGGAAGCGGCGAATATGGGTTTAGCAGTCAATGAGGGCAAAACCAAGTATATGCTGTCATCAAGAAAAGACACCCAACACCGACGTCTTGGACAAAACATCACCATCGACAGCTATAACTTTGAGGTAGTTAGGGACTTTGTCTACCTGGGTTCCGCTATCAATTCAGACAATGAAACCAGCGCTGAAATCAAACGAAGGATAACTCTTGCCAATCGCTGTTTCTTTGGGCTAAGAAGGCAATTGAGTAGCAAAGCCCTTTCTCGAGCAACTAAAGTGTCCATGTATAAGACCCTCATCATCCCAGTCCTGCTGTACGGTGCAGAAGCACGGACCCTGTCAAAGGCGGATGAAAACACTTTAGACTGCTTCGAGAGGAAAATTCTTCGGACGATTTACGGTCCCGTCTGCATAGACGGAGAGTGGAGGAGGAGATATAACATCGAACTGTACGGGCTGTACAGCGATACCGACCTAGCCAAAAGAGTCAAAACACAACGTCTACGATGGCTGGGTCATCTAGAGCGGATGGACACCAACGCCCCGGCCCGGAAAATCTTCGAATCCACACCGCAGGGACGACGCGGTAGAGGAGCACCGAGACTCAGGTGGCGCACGCAAGTGGAAGGGGACCTCAGCCAACTTCGCGTGCGAAACTGGAGACGGCTAGCTAGAGACAGAGCTGGCTGGCGAAGCTTGTTGGCTGAGGCCCAGGTCCACCCCGGACTGTAGCGCCACCTTAAGTAAGTAAGTAAGTAATCTTAGAGAAAATTCAAAATTTGCAAAACAATTTTTTTTAAATTCTCGTTGTTTCGGTATTTACTCTTGAGAAAAAATGTTGGTAAGAGGTTCATCTTTGTAAGGAAAGTACCGCAAAACGGGACCATTTCGCCATAGACGCGTCTTGTCCCACTTCGCAAATGATAAGATATGTCAAATGATAAGACAGCCATTTAATAATTTGGCCAGAAGACAAATATATTTAAGCGTCCTGATCTGAATATGTTTCGGAAAAATGTCGGACACAATTATTTTAAAAGAACCTGCGAAAAAGTGAGTTTTTATCCTTTGCACATGCGAAGCGGGCCACTTAAACACTGTTTTATCCAAAAGTATTTTTTTGCAGAAAGCAAAAGGACTGACAAGGACAATGAGAGCAGCGCTGAAATCAAACAAAGGATAACTCTTGCCAATCGCTGTTTCTTTGGGCTGAAAAGGCAATTAAGTAGCAAAACCCTCTCTCGAGCAACTAAAGTGAACATTTATAAGACCCTCATCATCCCAGTCCAGCTATACGGTGCAGAAGCGTGGACCCTGTCAAAAGCGGATGAAAACACTGCTGCTTCGAGAGGAAAATTCTTCGGACGATTTACGGTCCCGTCTCCATAGACGGAGAGTGGAGGAGGAGATATAACATCGAACTTTGCGGGCTTTACAGCGATACCGACCTAGCCAGAAGAGTCAAAGGACAAAGGCTACGATGGTTTAGTCATCTAGAGCGGATGAAAACCAACGCCCCGTCCCCCGCAAGTGGAAGGGGACCTCAGCCAACTTCGCATGCGAAACTGGAGACGGCTAGCTGGCGAAGCATGTTGGCTGAGGCCCAGGTCCACCCCGGACTGTAGCGCCACCTTAAGTAAGTAAGTAAGTAAAAGCATTGAATAAGTTTAGAAGAAGCAAAATAGCTACAAAGACTGCAACTTTAACATACTCGTTTAAGATACTTGGCCACAGGTGCCTGTCAGACAACTAGCAACTACACTTATCCATAAGTGGCTGAACCCCGCGAAAAAGGGAGTTAAAATCATGTTTACCCGTAAAGCGGTCCATCCAAACAATGTTATATCCAATAACTGTTCTTTTTTGCAGACAGCTAGTTAAAGGACTTAAATAGTTTAGAATTGATAGCAAAAAATAGTTCAAAAAGATGCAACCATCTAGCTGGCGAAACATGTTGGCTGAGGCCCAGGTCCACCCCGGACTGTAGCGCCACCTTAAGTAAGTAAGTAAGTAAAAGCATTGAATAAGTTTAGAAGAAGCAAAATAGCTACAAAGACTGCAACTTTAACATACTCGTTTAAGATACTTGGCCACAGGTGCCTGTCAGACAACTAGCAACTACACTTATCCATACGTGGCTAAACCGTGCGAAAAAGGGAGTTAAAATCATGTTTACCCGTAAAGCGGTCCATCCAAACAATGTTATATCCAATAACTGTTCTTTTTTGCAGACAGCTAGTTAAAGGACTTAAATAGTTTAGAATTGATAGCAAAAAATAGTTCAAAAAGATGCAACCATCTTTGGCAAATAGTTTTTCATTCTATTTGGCGAAGTATTACAAAACAAAAAAATTAAAATCTAATAATAAGGGGTTTGATTAATTTTCTTAAAAACTGGAACCGAGTGGTTTCAACTCGGGTTCTGGTCATCGATTAAGAATAGATATAGGCATTGACCAACAACAAAAAAAAAATCAATTTCGTACTTTATTTTACAGTTAAAAAAAAAACAAAGCTTCAAACTTTTTCTTAATTTTTCTTATACCCCATCCCATAGGACAAAGGAGGAAAAGGCAGGGAAAGTACAGTAGCCGAAATAAGTATAAAGACACTCATTGTCACACTGTTCAATTTGACGTGGAGGCTTAAAGGATTCTTAAGGAATCTTAAGGGATTGCTTAAATATTTTGTCCCAAATTCATATATTATTTGTATAGGCCACGCCCCCAAAATTGGGTCTGGGGGCAAAAATAAAATCAATTAATTGTAATTTCCTTAGAATCATGACAAAATGCGTTAAAACCGAAAATTATTGCAGATAATAATAATATTTAATAAACACGCCCCTTAAAAGTGGGCGGAGCTCAAAACTTTGTATGAAGTAAACCTAGCAAATAGTTATATCTTAAATATTTGGAGTAAACTTTCCGAGAAATCGGGATTTAAAAAATCTAACATGGTAAAAGTGTGCATGGTCAACATTGTGGGCGGTCCAATTTTTGCCTTCTTAGAGGATTTGGGCTATTATTGCTCCTGGCCACCTAGCAAATAGTTATATCTTAAATATATTTGATGTAAATTTTTTTTCAATTTGGAGTAAACTTTTCGAGAGATCGGGATTTAAAAAATCTAACATGGTAAAAGTGGGCATGGTCGACATTGTGGGCGGTCCAATTTTTGCCTTCTTAGAGGTTTGGGCCATTATTGCTCTATACCAAATTATGAGTTCCTACGCCTTGTATAACTTGACAACAAGGCATTTTGAAAGAAAATTTGAAATAGATGTTGTCTTACATTGAACCGAGTAGTGGGCGTGGCCGTCGGCGGATTTAACTAATTTTCACACTTTGTCTGTACAAAATAAGAACCAAGACAAACTCCAAGTTTGAGCGTCCTAGCTCAATCCTAAAGACCTAAAAGCTTCACACATACGGACAGACGGACAGTCGGACAGACGGACGGAAGGACATGGCTTAATCGACTCAACTGTCGGTTAACTGTCGGTCTCGATCATATCTCTGAAATGTCTTAGGGGTCTACGGTGATTATTTCACTGTGTTACAAAATTTGCATTAAAATTAATATACCCTTGGTCGGGTATAATTACTTACTTAGCAACGCCTCGCGGAACTCATTTCATAGCGAAAGAAAAGGTCAATTATTCAAAACACAAAGAGCACAGTGTAACAAACTGTTCAATTGTGAAAATAAGGAGATTTCCGTTTTTTGTATTTTAAAAAATTGAGGTGAAAATGGTGCCACTGCTAGAAATTCTGATCAACTACGACGTTTGAATATTTGACTAAGATGCTGTTTCTCACTATGCAAGGCGAAATAAGCTGTTAACCGATCTGATAAATCGGAACTAAGATCTTCCAGTAACAGTAAAAACATAGGAAAAGTGTTGTAAAGACAAATCCTAACTCCCGTTGCCCGAAACTCATGAAAAAACACATTTGCAGCAGCATCTAATTAGGACATCGGGTTAAGGTTTTCAAGGGATCGCATAGCATGGGACGAGGGCTAGAATCTGTTATTTTTAGTGATGAAATCAAAATTAATCCAAAGGTCCCGACAATTTAAGGTTTTATTGCCGTGTTTCGAGACAAAAAAAAAACACTCGTTAGGTAAAAGGCACCTTTTCAAACGGGAGTGTGATGGTAAACCTTAGCCTGGCCTTCTTATGATGCCGCTACAAATGTGTCTTTTTCATAATTTTCGTGTAATTTGAGTCACGATTTCTCTTAAAGGCATTCTCCTCTGTCTTAACAGTTACTGGAAGATTTATTTTCCGACTTATCTGATCGGTTAACAGCTTACTTCGCCTTGCTTCGTCAGAAACAGCATCTTAGCTCTGCAACACAAAGGATGTGCTCTTTGTGTTCTGCAATAATTTACCTTTAATTTCGGTGTCAAATGAGTTCCGCGAGGCGTTACTAAGTAAGTAATTTTTATACTTTTTTACTTAATTTTATACTTTTATACATCCCATAGGATAGGAGGTATATTAAGTTTGTCACATAGTTTGTAACACGGTGAAATAATAATGGTAGACCCCAAAACCTTAAGGGCATATGAGACCGAATCGAGCCATGTCCGTCCGTCCGTCCGTCTGTATGTCACATGTTTTTAGGCCTTAAATTTTGAGCTAGGGTGGTGAAACTTCGTACGTAAGGTCCACGTCATGCGAAGCAGCACAAGTGTAAAAATTTTTGAAATCCGCCGAAAGACACGCCCACAATCGGTCTAAATGTGCAACTACCTCCAGAGTTTTCAAAACTGTAAGACGTTCTAAAAGGCTGAAATTTGACACTTAGCATCTCCTAATGAATGTAAGACACAAAAAAGACAAATTTAATTGGTAAACATCCTTTAGTGGGCGTGGCATCTATTTTAAGGGTAAAGTTTCAAATGCAGTTTACTCGATATTTTTGCTCGAAATTGAAAAAAATTTGTTCAATATTTTATGTAAAAAACGTTTAGTCCTAAATTTCGTTTATACAAGACTTTAGGCCACGCCCACATTTGGAGGCAGAATTGAAGAAAAACCCAAAATTTTCCAGAAAAACTTAATTTCGACAGGCCTTGAGCCTAATTTAGGAAAGCATGAGCAGGTCAGGTAAACGAGACTTCAGTCCAGATTTTTAGCCCCCCCACCTTTTAGGGGTCGATTTTTCAAAAATATTGAATTTGAACCAAAAAATTGCATTTTTACGTACATTTAAGTGTAACTTGGAAATATCTGTGGAAGTATCTTATAATTAATAGTTTGTAATTAGGGGCGGTTGTGGTGCCGTGGCGTAGTGTGCTTACTACGCCGGAGGTCTGGGTTCGAATCCTGCTATCGTCACCTGAAAAAAAAAGACTTGTTCTTTTCACGGTCCCCACCTCCGCGAGGGTTTGACAAGCCCTCCGAGAGTATTAATTGTCTTGAAAAACTTCTCAATGTGCCGTTCGGATTCGGCAAAAAATTGTAGGTCCCCTTGTATGTAAAGAAATTAACACACCAGCATACATTGTTGAGAAGTTGGCCCTGGTTCACCTCGAGCTGTTGCGCCACTCTATTATAATTAGGGGCGGTTAGACCACGCCCCTTTTCGAAGTTTGCATTACTTATAAAATGTCAAAAAATAACTTTGCCATCAGCATTTTACAATGTGGGATAGGGTGGGGTATTCAACGGTCCGTTTTACGGACTGTTACTTCTGCGTACACACTGTAGCACTTACTCACTGGTTTCCCCTTAAAAGCTGTCAAAATCTAATGTTTTTCTGGATAAAAGTTTTTCTTGAATTCTGCCTGTAAAAATGTGGGCGAGACCCTGAACTCTTTCTGCACAAAATGTAGAACCAAATATTTTCTTCATAATATATTAAGTAAAAAATTTTCAATTTGAAACAAAACATTGAATAAATTACATTTGAATCTATGCCACGCCCCCTAAGGGTGTTGTGCCGATTTTGTTATTATTTTGTGTGTCTTAAAATCATTAGGAGATGCTAAATGTTAAATCTCAGCTTTTAACGATGTATCACAGCATTGCAAGCACTGGGGGTAGTTGCACATTTAGACCGATTGTGGGCGTGTCTGAGGGCGGATTCTAAAAAGTTTAACATCTGTATTCGACTAACGAAGAACTTACGTACAAAATTCCAGATTTCTAGCTCATAATTTAAGGACTAAAATTTGTTACATACAAACGGACGGACAGGGCTCATTCGACTAGGATTTCGATAGTGTCCTTAACGTCTTGGGAGTCTATCGTTTTTATTTGTCTGTGCTACATTTTCGTTTGTATCTTGTGGTTAAATAAAATTTTTATGCCTGATTTTTTACATAATAATGCACTTAAAACGTGCAATCCACAGTTTTGGGTAATATATTTGAACAAAGGCTACAATGTTTTATTATTGCCCCTTTTTTAAAAAGAAAAATTTTCAACTGATAAATGTGATTCAGAAATAGACAGGGGTCAATTGGGAAGGGGTATCCAATGATTCGCTTAAGCGGATTGTAATTCGCCCACTAGTTTATCGTCGTTTTAAGTTGGAATTTGCTCAGCTGACCTTGAAAAATACCGTTTTAATATTTTAACACACTTAGATTAGAAAAACTTGCAACAAAATTAAAATATCTTAAGTGTCTTATTTAGCAGATTTTGAGCTGGTTTTTTAGTTCATTATGACGAATCACCCTGTTTCTGAAATTCTATTGTAGATACTGGTACCATTTTGGTTTTGTTTGAGAGAGAATGGATTAACCTAAAATTTGGGGAATATTATGTCTGTAAATGTTCAGGCGTTAAGCCTCCACGTCAAATTGAACCGAGACCCCCAAGACCTTAAGGGCATATAATCGAGACCGAATTGTTAGTCGAATGAGCAATGTCCGTCTGTCTGCTGGTAGTTTCAGGCCTTACTTTTTGAGCCAGGAACTTGAAACTTGATATCTGTTCTTTTAAGGCCCCGAAGCAGTAAAAGTGTTAAAATATTGGAAATCCACCCACTGACACGCCCTTTTTACTTATTGTCATAAAAAATCAAAGTCGCTATATGTATCCTTGCCTTAGTGTTTTGTGATTGGCATTTTAAAACAAGCACAAAAACGCCCCCATGTGGGCGTGGTCATATTTCATTTGCATTCTAATAAACGGTTTCCATTCAACATATTTGCTTTAAATGCAGAGAACTTGCACTATAAAATGTTAAGATCAATAGGTAAACTATCAACTGAAAGAATAATAAAATTTTTTTTGTCGTCGTCTAGTAACTAGCACTCGAACCGCAAACATTGACTTGCATAATAAGAGCTCGCCGCTATTTAATTTTTTTTGTAATGTTTTATTAAAATTGTTGTCTATTATTTAAGGATTTGAAACCAATCTAATGGATTTTGTATAGGTTTGTATGAAACTTGATGATTCGTTTTGCGGCATTTCGCTTAACGGCCTTGTTTTGTGGAACGTATCTAGGCCGTTAAACGAAGTATTAGTGTATTTCTTTCAGTTACCACGCTGTCTAATCTACAAATCGCGGTAAAACTACACGAGCGAGTCAATAGCTTTAAAGAAATTGTTTACGCTCCATGGCTCATCAATGCCGACAACGTGGAGATTATATCAGAGCTTGGACCACTAGGAGTAACACGTTCTCCAATTTTCTAGGAAAAAAACACTTAAAAACTGTCCAGCTTGTATAATGTTATTTACATTTGACCCCTACAAACCTCCCGATAACCTTGAAATGAGGTGGTACAAAGCCACTGGAGGAAATCTTAAGGATTCAGTTGCCAGAATGCGGCTAAATGCCTTGCGTATCGTTGACCAAGCTCGTGGGGTAAGTGCGGTTCTTGCACCTGAACTAACTGAATATCTGAGTACCAATAAAATAGAACTCTATATGCATTGCATGCATAAGAAGGGAAAAAAAATATTTAAGAAGAATGAAAACTGGGAGTAACATTTCGCAGCGCAAAACAATTAACTTCGCCAAAAAAAAAAAAAACAGAGAGAAGGAGATGGAGTTCCGCCATGCGGCTCGCGACCCCCCTTCCGAGTCGTGGCAGATACCTCCTCAATTTTTCCAATGTTTTCCCAATACCACAGTGTGCCGAGATTGGAGAATCGTGAGTGAGTCTTGGAAAACACATCTTTAGTCAAACCCCATTGAACCTAGATTTTCCAGAAATCGTTTTCTTGTATAGGTGATCCCGTGGAGTGCTCCATTCGCTCGTATGCGAAATCGTCTATTACCTTGATGTCTGGGAGTTTTTGTTGATTATCAGTGATGTGTTTCTTAAGATTTTCGTAGTCGTGGTGAACGGAAAAAAGGCGAATTCATATTAACCAAAGGTGCGACCTCCTCCAAAGCGCTCAAGTCCTCCGCCTCCCTTTAAGACAGACAGTCAGGTTGTTTGTCCCCTCCCTGCTTTATTTCAAAGTCGAACCCCTGTAGTTTAAGAGCCCACCTTGCCAATCTACCCTTCAGGTCTTTTTGACGCATAAGCCATTGCAGGCTGGCATGAACAGTGATAACTGTGAATGGATGGCCTTCGATGTAAGGTTGAAACTTTTTAATACGGGGTTCGTAGGATCTTTCCTTTGAACGTGGCAATGCAAATTGTGCCGGTCGTACTCCATTTTTTCTCGGATCTTCGTACTTTTTATTCTATTTCGCTTTTGTCATGCGAAGCATCTTCATCTCAGCTGCCGTTAATTTGCTCCCATATTTCTTATACCCTGTCCAACATTGTGAACCATATGTATGCGCCGGACGCACAACTGCGGTGTAGAGCCTTCCTTTCAGCTTAAGGTCACAGAAGATGGCTGAGTTTTCTCACCACTTCATCCACCCCACGCTTACGCGGTGATTGATGTCGTCATCACAGTTTGCTTTGCTATTGATCATAGATCCCAGGTAGGTACTTAAACTTTTCACACTTGGGAATCACATTTCCATTCAATTTAATGCCTGGAATTGGCTCGGGTGGTACTCTGTCTTCTTTTGGCTAATACGATACCCATTCCCCTCCAAAACGTCCACCCATATATCAAGTGCTTGCTGCAAGGATGTATGATCTTTACTTATAATGGCCGTCGTCAACGAAGAGTAAAGGATGTACTTTCGGGTCCGTCAGTTTTCCTCTAAGCAGATAATCAAGGACTACAATGAAAAACAAAGGACTTAGGACGCCTCCCCGGTGTACACCGACTTTAATTGAGAACTCATCAGTAACTACGGAAGGACATCTTACTCATGTCTTTGCTCCATCCATCACGATGTTTTTCCATTATGATCCTTATACTTTGGATTGCGTCAGTGGTTAATTAACCCTCGACAAACCCACACTCTTCCTCGGATAGCCTTATTATTTTCCGCAGTCGACTATCTAGTACGCGCTCGAGTATCTGTGTGGGACATCAGCTTGACAGAAAGGTAGTTGTCACAGCTTCGTGTATCACCATTTCTTTTGAACAAAGGAAGAAGATAACTTTCCCTTCACTGATTAGGCATTGGATCTTATTAGTTTGGAGATAAAGGTCGTGAGCCATCTGGATTCGCTGTCTCCTATTTTCTTCCAGAACTCTGAGGGTATCTGATCCTTTTCACTTTTTCTAGTTCTTAACCGCCTTTCCAACCTTCAATATAAATGTATTCTTAACAATATCCGTATATTTGGCAATGCTGAGTAAAAACCAGGCAAAATAGTGTTGTAAAATATATACGTCGATAAAATAAATATTCACATGCAATATGTCACGCTTTACATCTAGTCACTTTTAGCAACAACTTGTAACTAACACAACCTCAACATTGAATTGATATTAGTTTTAACAAATTTCAGTTTTTTGTCTTTTGGCCAGGAATCTTCATAGTGATGCTCCTTTGTACGTCAGTCAGGCTTCCTATCACACACAAAGTGTAAACGAACAAATTCTATTAAGAAATCTCTTGCATGGATCTCGGTATTTTTAATTTATTTAAAATTAGCATACCGATGATATAAAAAATGCAGATACCTCTTCATAAATATCACTAATTTTTTTTTTTCTTTTCTTTTACAGAAACACTTAATAGAATCAAGGACTTGTGAAGTACCAAAAGGGTCGCATTTTGTTTCGTGTAGCGCCATCAACACCACGGACCAAAACTCAGTGGTCTGCAATTTCTATCAAATTGGTCCTTGCTCCGTCCGCATGCAAGCTAGCCTAGATTTATTGATGATGTTTATTGAAGAGCCTCTCTTCGATACCTTGCGCACGAAGGAACAACTTGGTTACGATGTATCGGCATCTGTTAGGATAAATCATGGAATCGCAGGCTATTCGATTACTGTGCAATGTCAAGAAACAAAATTCACGGCTCAACACGTCGAAGAACGAATTGAAGCATTTCGAGCAAAAGTCATAAATATCCTTAGAAAGCTAGGTCAGGAAGACTACGACCACTACCGCGAATCGCTTATAAAAATTAAGCAGGTTGTTGACGCGTCGCTCGCCGAGGAAGTCAATCGCAACTGGGGCGAGATATCATCTGAAGAATACATCTTCGACCGTCGAAAGCTCGAAGTAGATGTATTGCGCAGCATCACTAAGCAGGAATTGATTGCATTTCTTCGAGAAAATGAACGTGATAACTTTCGAAAACTTTCTTTACAAGTGGTTGGCTACAAAAATGAAGTTAATGCATTAAATTCAAACAGTGATGAACCTCCGCCATGTGATGACTTAATAGAAAGCTATATTCCCCGCTTTGTGGAGAACACCTTACCAACCGTCACTAATTTTAGAAAACAGATGTCTGTCTATCCAGTTACAAAGACCAGAGTAGATACGCCCATGGAAATAATTGAAAATTGTTAAGGAAGGGTTGAACAAATAATAAAAAGAAAAAAAATGGAATACATAATATAAACTAATAAAATTTAGCCTCATTCGTTACTTCCTTCGTCTTCAGAGCTCTCGTTGCCAGGTTGTTTGTAGTAAAAACCAGAAAGCTATTGCCTTAAAAATACCTGAATTAAGTACTTTTTCAAAACTTTATAATACCATGATTTCTAAGCATACGTTTTCAACAAATATTGAAGCAAGGAGTACTTCAGCACCAAAAACCTGAGCTTTTCTCTTTTTCGCTCGACTTTTTGAAATTGCAGATTTAGTTTTGTACTCTCCGAGCAAATTACGAGTTTTCATAAGGTGGGATTAGACAGTATGACCAGAGGCATTTTTACTGACATTAAGCATCATGCAGTGTGATCGTCATTTCACATCATCATTCAGTTCTGAATGCCTTAAAATACCGACCTTTCAAAATAAAACTAAATGATAAAAATGTGAACTAGTGATTCAATATAGTCCCGTAAGTAGGCAAATCACAGCATTTTGACGTTAGGCCAACAAACGGTTGAATTCTTCACGCAAAAAAAAACGGACTTGGCTTTCTGGTGAAATTTGATGAACACAGTTGGTGTATGAGTGTCGGGACAGGATATACTATGCTTAAATACAAAAAGTTTAGGTGCGAGTTAAAAATTTAGAAAAATTAAAAGGGTGAAGATGTGTTTTGATTTTAACAGGTATATAGCATAATAGGCCCAACAGCTGCCATGTACAGTTACTCTCCAAATTCTGTGTACACCAAAAGAAAAATCACAAATATACTATTTTCATAGGCAGGAATCACGACATAATATACACTCCTCGTCACTAGATTAGAAGCAGTCATTTTTGAAAAGTTAACTCGTTATTTCTCTCGTTATATGATGGACACAAATTGCTGAATAACTTGATATTCAACTTTTTTTTTCCGTGGGTAGGTAAAAACCTTCATAGGCACTATGTGAATCGAACGCGCGTGCTCATAGTAGTGTGAGATTCTTACTCACTAAAAAATCTCCCGATCTTTGTAAGACTACGACTAAGTTTCCTTAACAAGTAGTTCAAGCTTCTGTATAGTAATCGCGTTTGGCAGGCTACCTTCCAACGAAAGCACCTGCAATACCGTCATTATGTGCGGTTTCCTCTTACGACGCTAGATCCAACGGTCTTGTTCGTTGTAGTCGGCGTGCAAGATTTGTCTGTTCCAGAGTTCGGATTATTTCGTGGTTGCAATGGCCGTGAAGGCGAGTGTGAAGTTTGCGAGCAAAGTTTCTTACTTCGTCGGTCACGGTTGCGATGCCTAGATCTCGATGTAAATCGCTATTTCTTATATACCATGGAGCATTTACGATTGCTCTTAGTGTCTTATTCTGAAAAGTTTCTTAAATAGATATGTTGCTTGGTTTGGTACAACCCCAAAGTTATATACCGTACGTCCAAGATGGTTTTAGCACTTGCTTATACAATAGCAGTTTGTTATATACGCCTAGTTTCGAATAACGTCCGATAAGCGTTTCTTTTTAACGTGTGGCTTCCACTTAAGTTTTGCGTCTAGGGTCGTGCCTAAATATTTCGCCTCGGTTGCGTACGGAATTTGTACCGAGTTTATAAATAGAGATAAGTTGATTACCCTCTTGTGAGTAAAATTTACATGCGTTGATTTTGTCTCATTTAGGAGGATTCGCCAGGCCTTTGTCCATTCGCATATTTTATTCAAAGCGCGTTGGAGTTTTCCCGTTGATAGTTCGACTGTCTTATCCGTAGCGAGGATAGCCGTGTCGTCAGCGAACGTGGCTACAGTCGTTGTCTCTACTTGAGGTACATCTCTTGTAAAAAGTAAAAACAGTGTTGGACCGAGGACGCTACTTTGACGCCAGCTTGTATTTCTTTGAATTCTGAGTATTCGCTCCCGTATCTCACTCGAAATCCTGCCATCGTCACCTGAAAAAAAAGACTTGTTCTTTCTCACGGCCCCCACCTCCGCGAGGGTCTGACAAGCCCTCGGAGAGTATCAATTATCTTGAAAAACTTCTCAAAGTGCCGTTCGGATTCGGCAAAAAATTGTAGGTCCCCTTGTATGTAAAGAAATTAACACACCAGCATACATTGTTGAGAAGTTGGCCCTGGTTCACCTCGAGCTGTTGCGCCACTCTATTTATTTATTTATTTATCTCACTCGAAATAGTCTGTTGTCAAGATAAGACTCTAAGAGTTCATACATTTTTTCCGGCAAAACTTTCCGTAGCTTATATTTTAGGCCTTCGTGCCAAACTTTATCAAAGGCTTGGGATACGTCAAGAAAAGTGGTAGAACATATCATTTTCGCTTCTAAGGCTTTCTCAATTTCATTAGTTATTCGATAGACCTGGTCAATTGTTGAATGTTTGACCCTAAAGCCGAATTGGTGATCCGGAATCAATCGTCTTTTTCAATTATTGGTTGCAGTCGTTTGAGCACAAGTTTCTCGAAGACTTTAGATAAAATCGGCAGAAGCGAAATCGGTCTATATGATTTTTTGTCGTTCGGGCACATCCCTGGTTTCGGAACCATTATTACCTCTGCGACTTTCCATTGCCGTGGAACATATGAAATCCTCATTGATGCGTTTATGATGTAGAGAAGCTTGACTAACGCTCTTTTCGGTAGCTCCTTCAAAATTTGACCAGTAATTAAGTCGTAGCCTGGAGCTTTGTTATTCTTCAAATTTTGGATTGTTTGACAAAGTTCAGACAGTGTCACGGTTTTCATTCGATAATTGTCTAGTTCCGCATTGCGATACAGATCGTCAACCAACGGCTCCCCGTCAAACGATTTGAATGTTTCTTCTAGATGTTCTGCAAATGCATCTGCTTTCTCTTTGTCGCCTCTTACCCATTCACCGTTATCTTTTCTTATTGGCGCCGAGTGTACTATGGGCTTTTTAATGGACTTCACGGCTTTCCAAAGTGAATAGTTTGACCCTCTATCGGCAGTCAAGTTTTCGAGGTAGTTGGTTATCTCGCGACTTTTAAAATCTTGAAGTTAGTGCTTTAATTTGTTAGATAGCCCATTCAGAATGGTTTTATCAGGAGGAGCTCGAGACAAATGCCACCTCTTTCAAGCCTTTCTCTTTTCGCGTATGAGTTCTTCTATTTTGCGCGGGTAAATTGATCCGCTTTTCCTTACTCCAGTCTTCCGGAAAGAAGTATTGTTCCAAGCAGCGTTTTGAATAGTTCTAACGAGTTTATCGACTTCGTCTTCTATTTCTAAAGGGGTTGTAAGTGGTACATGTAGAGATACATTTTCTCTGCATTTCCTAAAGCCATCCCAGTCGGTGTTGTTATTAGTTAGCCTAGGCGCTCTCTCATTTTTTTCTAGACTTCCGCCGATTTTCAAAACGACTGCCGAGTGATCCGAACAGAGATCATAGCCTTCTTCTACATTTGTGAGGTAGCGAGGGACCCCTTTTGCGATAAAGAAGTCGACAAGGTCAGGTACTTTGTTTCTGTCGGTTGGCCAATACGTTAGCTTTCCCATCGAAAGGAAAACCACGCCACGTTTCATGCTAGCTTTGAAGAGTACTCTACCTCTTGTTGAATTGCACCGTGATCCCCAAAAGGTGTTTTTCTCATTAAAGTCCCCGCCGATGATAAAATTCGACCCAAGTAAGTCAAAGAGGGGAGTAAGATCGTCGTCCGCTAGCCTATACTGTGGAGGAAAATAACTCAAGGCAATATTATAATCTAGGTGACCTATTTTTACCGATACTGAAGTTATTTGCATAGAGTCAAGCTCAATGTCTTCGTTTTTTGTAATGCTTAATGCAGTCTTTAATGTAGAGAGAGGATACGCCTCTCGAATTTTCTGATATTCAACTTGCGCCCCTCTTACTCTCCAACACACATTTGTATACGTTTTTTATAAAGCCTATAAAGCTTTTTTAAAGCTTTCAGCTTGTGGACAAGGCTTTTACATGTCCGAAGTTAAATATTTAGTTATTCAGTAATTTTTGGTGATGGATTAGAAAAAAAACGACTCTGGTCAATGATAGACTATTTTGTTGACAACAAAAGGGCATATACAACAGATTAAGCTAACGGAACTTAGAAGACAAATCGTAAAACGAGTAAAGACTTATGCGGAAAAAATCGTTTCAATAGATTAGAAGCAGTAAACAAATTAACGTTTTTTGGATAGTGAATGCATTTTTTTTCTTGGTTCATCCGGAGCATTTCATAAAGTGAACAGATATTTATTCCTCTGAAGGTCTTTTATGCCGTGCTATGGCCTAAAAAATAAAGCGAACTGATCGTTCTTTCAGCAGTTATTTAAAAAATCCCTCGCCTTACGCGAAACAATATAAAAGATACGCTTCTTTTGCCTTGACTCTTCGCGAAGCGCGAACTAACATTAGAAAAGCGTCAAATTCAGCTTTCTCTGCAACTACGATGAAGGAAAAAGCTAATTTAAAGGCTAGTTTATCCACTGTTCTTTGTAAACTCGCCGTGACACATACTTAAAGCACCTGAAACTTAAGAAAAATCCACCACTTAATGACGCAGGGAAGAAAAGAGGCTTGTGTTTCGTAAAAGATCACGTGAGCTGGAATATGCAAAATGCAATGGCTGGGATATGCAAATTAAAGGCTAGTTTAAATTAGCTTTTTCCTTCATCGCAGATAAAGCTGAATTTGACGTTTTTCTAATGTTAATTCGCGAAGAGTCAAGGCAGAAGAAGCGTTTTTTATATTTTTTCGCGTAAGGCGAGTGATTTTTTAAATAACTGCTGAAAGAACGATCAGTTCGCTCTGTTTTTCAGCTTCAGAGGAATAAACATCTGTTAATTGCCCTTCCTCCTCTGCTGACCGTGTTTCTTGCCCATTTTTATTAACACCAATCTAGATAAATCACTTTATGATAGGTTCCGGTTGAACCAAAAAAAATGCATTCACTATCCATAAATTGTTAACTGCTTCTAATCTAATGACGCGAGTTTTTCCGCATTATTCTTTACTCGTTTTACGATTTGTCTTCTAAGTTCCGTTAGATAAATCTGTTGTATACCAACAAAAATCTGTAGTATAATATGCACTTTTTGTATTTTGTTGTCGACAAAATAGTCTATCATTAACCACAGTCGTTTTTACTAATCCATCACATAACGGGATAAATAACGAGTTAACTTTTCAAAACTTACTGCTTCTATTCTAATGACGAGGAGTGTAAATGGACTGCTAGTTGGTGTCTCCGCTCATGGCCCATGATGGTCTCATTCAACCACGTAGAAGCTAGCGCTTATTGATACCCGTGGAGAAATTTGGAAACACTGTCCCCGGGTGATTCAAATGGGGAATGCTGCATTTGCAACACACCACCAGTACCAAACAGCAGCACGAGCGGTCCCATTTTTATCGCAGGTTGTCTATAAGCGGTGAAACCAATACTCCAATTTATTTGCGGGGGGGAGGGGGATCTTGGAACTTCCGGCAACCAGGAGATATGCCCTACTACAGGTTTTTTTGTTGCTGATCACGAATTTCGGGTCTTTTTTCAAGAGATTGGGGCTTCACCCTTAAATCAGCAAAAAAATACCACTAAATAGAGGTGTTTTTGCGATATTTGCGCTTTGAGTAGTAGTTTTTGTAAAAAAAAACCATGATTTTGCTTTTAATTTGAATGTTACGTAGTACTTTATGAAAATTTCAATATTCGGGTTAAATTAAGTACATCTGTTTGGCGCGCTGACGACACCCATCGAGAATACACCTTGCACACGACGAACACACCCTGCACATTCTTTCGTTAAACTTGCGCCGAGACTCGATACAAGTACATACTCTAACACTATATATATTGTATACTTCTAGTTCCATGAATTCATTAAAAAACTATAACGTTGAATAGAAGAAGTGGCGTGTTATTCTTTGCGGTTTTATTAATCCACCGGTTGTTTGATTCCGCTAGAAAAAAAAGCATACGAGGCAGTTCCATCACGAACATTTTGGTCCTTCGAGCCGGATTCTCACTTTGTCATCGCAATATCTCAGTTTTTTTTCCATATATCGTGTGTGCGGTACGGTGGAACGTGCAACCATTTTATTGTTTTTGTTCGTATCGCAGTACAAAGCAAAAGTACAAAAGAAGCGTAGTACAGTCAATTGTGCAAATTTTCTTGAACATTAGACGGCATAAACATATAAACATTCAACAGTTAACAGTTAAAAACATAAAAGACAGTATAATCAAAATAAACTCAAATCAATCAATCAAGTGTGTGTCCCGTGGACAGTGTGTGGTGGACAATTAAATTCGGAATCAAAAGGACATCCAGCCAGCGTAGCATCAACTCAACAAGCATCAGGAGCGGACGGTGTTACTCAAGTCAGGCGCCAAGAAACAGAGAAGGCGAAAGTTGCTGCTTCTGGGAGTGTTGTGTTGTGTCTTAACTTGAGGTGAGCTGGAAGGATTCTAGCGTGAGTACAAAACTGTACTATATACTTACATTTTGTTATTTCTTGTTCGTTTGAACACATTCGATACGAAATTAAGACATACACATAAATTGAATTGAAAACTAAATTGTACGTATTGGTAAAATGAAGCCCAACAAATTAAATCGTGTGCTTTCGCAATTGGAAAAGGACATAGTTAATTTCGGTAAAAGAGGGTCAAGTGGCAGGACGGCAAATTATATATCAGACCGTTTAACAATGCTAACAAGCACACTAGAGTCAGCTGCAAGTGCATATGAACGATGTACAGAGGGCGAAGGAGAAATGTGTGAGGAAATAGAAGAAGTGTATGAAAAGATTCGAGAATTGTATTTTGAGTACAGGGCTAGCCTTCTTGACGCTTTGGACAAGACAAAGGCGTCAGACACAAAGGGTGATCCTACCAAGGACGAGTCGAATACCAGTTTAGGATTTCAAGATGCAGGCATACGGTTGAAAAATATTCCTGTGCCCGTGTTCTCAGGTAGCTATGAAACTTGGCGTAGTTTTAAAGATTTGTTTCGGTCATTAGTGCATGAAAATGCGTCTTTGTCTGAAATCCAAAGACTGCATTATTTAAAAACCAGTGTGTCAGGCGAGGCGGAAAAGCTTTTATCACATTTGACAATTGCTAATGGCAATTATGCAAAGGCGTGGTCAATTCTTCAGGGCAGGTACGACCACGAACGCTTCTTAGTCAATACATATCTGAAAGCCTTTTTTAATCAACCGTCGATAGTTCAGGAGAGGTCTGGAGGAATTAAGGAGTTATTGGACACATCCACTGAAATTGTTCACAGCCTGCAAAAATTGAAGGTACCCACAGATAAGTGGGATGCGATTCTCGTTTACGTGCTCCTACAAAAATTGCCATCGAAAACGCAGCAGCTGTGGGAGGAGCAATTGGGTTCCAAGGACAACCCCAAAGATATTCCCACTTTTTCTGAATTTAAGCAGTTTTTGGAAACCAGGTTTCGTACTCTGGAAGCGGTTAACTATCAACAAGGGAAATCACCAACAGAATCTTCCAAAAAGGGGTCTCAACGCAATTCTTTTCATTCACAGGCTAGCGCAGGTCAATATACTTGCAAGGTATGCAATAAAGGTGCACACTCAATACGAAAGTGCAGTCGATTCTTAAAAATGAGCATCGGTGAACGAGGTCAAGTTGTAGGCAAGCTAGGTTTGTGTAGAAATTGTCTGGCATATAATCATTTTTCAAACGACTGTCCAAGTACGCATCGATGCCATTACTGTCAGCAGCCACATAATTCTCTGTTGCATAATTCATCACCAAAGAACTCACAGGCAGATCATCGTTCGCAAACCTACCCCAGTCAGTCCGTAGCTTATAATAACAACGCGGAAGCCGTGCCTCACAATAAAACGTTTCTTGCTTCGACAATGAGCCTTAATGCTCCAACTTTCCAATACTTCGCTTCCAACCAAGCCTTAACAAATGACGCGCTGCAATGTGACCACATCGAGGATGAAACACCAAGCTGTAGTAAAGCCGTCAAAACACACCACTCTGTGCCACATGCGTCGACCCAAGTTATGTTGGCCACAGCCATTGTTAAAGTCAGTGGATCCTCAGGAAAGGTTGTTTCTCTGCGAGCGTTGTTAGACTCAGGATCAAAGGCTTCTTTTATTACTGAATCAGCTTTTCGTCAATTGAACACACGCTACCAAGCAACTTACATCGAGGTTTCTGGGTTAGGTTTGGTCAGTAGCGGCACGTGCAGGAAGACTGTTGATCTTAAGATTGGTTCACCTTACTCGGCCCTAGAAATTTTTACACAAGCTCTGATCTACAAGTCGCTATCTGGGCATATCCCAGCCCAAAGCTTGCCAGTCAAGGACTGGAAGCACCTCGATGGTTTGTGTTTAGCCGACCCGTCCTTCTTTAAACCGGCCAAAGTGGATCTTCTGTTAGGTAGCGACGTGCTAGCTGACATACTCCTGCCAGAGTTGATCCGACCCAATGACCCGAGCTTACCTTTAGCACAAAGGACAGAGTTCGGATGGATTTTGTTCGGACGTACACCCTGCGTTTCTCAACCAGTCAGGAGTTTTCATCAAAGGTGTATGCTCGATGCTAACATCCGAAAATTCTGGGAGTTGGAAGAGGCGCCCTTTATGATGCCTGGAAACCCAGAAGAAACGGCTTGTGAAGAGCATTTCTTAAGAAATGTTAAGCGGCGGTCAGATGGACGTTGCGAAGTTGCCCTTCCCTTCAAAGGTGATGTTTATCCGATACTTGGACGATCACGAGAAGGTATACCCTTCAAAGGTATAAGCAGTTAGAAAGACGGCTACTCAGGAATAAAAACCAACACAGCGAGTATTCAAAATGCATAGAATTCAAGTATTCAAAAATGCATGCCTGGACGGACTCCACAATCACACTTTGTTGGATCAAGTCACAAGCATCACGTTGGGAAACATTCGTTGGAAACAGAGTCGGAGAGATCCAACGGCTTACCAATCCATCTATTTGGAGACATATTCCAACAGAATATAACCCAGCCGACTTAGCCTCCCGAGGTGTCCTGCCCTCGGTACTAATAGACGAAAATTTATGGTGGAGTGGACCGTCACTTCTACACTCGGAGTGGGTTTACAAGATACCGAATTTCAAAACTTATAATCAGGGAAGCCCACTTCAAAACTTTACACGGAGGAATTCAGTTAATGATGGGACACTTGAGGACGAAATACTGGATCTTTAGCCTGAAGAAAACATTGAAGATGCACATCAATCGCTGCATCACCTGCCATAGATTTCGATGCAAAACCGCAAGCCAACTTATGGGAGAGCTCCCTGCCCCCCGAGTAACTGTTTCAAGGCCTTTTACACACACTGGCATTGATTACGCTGGACCGATAACTGTTTGTGCGTGGAAAGGACGAGGAGCGAAGTGTTTTAAGGAATATCTGGCCATATTCATATGCCTGGCCACTAAAGCCGTCCACCTGGAAGCAGTGAGCGACCTCACGACTCAAGCATTCCTGGCAGCTTTTCGGCGTTTCGCAGCAAGACGGGGAGTTTGCGCCCAAGTATTCAGCAATTGCGGGACCAACTTTGTGGGTGTGAAAAGTGTGAAGTTTAATTTAAAAAGGATTGTCGGCTCTGGTGCACTGACGTACGAGGAACTTGCTACACTGCTGTCCCAGATCGAAGCGTGCTTGAATTCCAGGCCTCTCTGCGCCCTGACCGAGGACCCCAAGGATTATAGAGCTCTGACCCCAGCGCATTTCCTGGTAGGCGAGACTCTGTTGATAGTTCCGGAACCAGATCTGACCATTGGTAAAACAAGCTACGCCGATCGATGGAAGGCTATTCAGGCATCTCTTCAGGTGTTTTGGTTGCAGTGGCAGACCGAATATTTGAGCCGTTTACAACAGCGGCCAAAATGGTTGAAATCTCAGCCTCAACTGAAACAAGGGGATTTAGTGCTGATAAAAGATGAACGTCTTCCACCTGCAAAATGGAGCTTAGGCCGCATCCTCGAAACTTACCAGGGACCGGACAACATAGTGTGGGTAGTCAAGGTGAAAACTCAGCATGGAGAATTTCGGAGACCTATCACAAAGCTATGCCCCCTCCTCCCATCGAACGACAACTACGAAACACAAATCCGAAAATAGCTAACCATCATCCATACAATTTCATACACTCTAGACATTCATAAATCGTCATGCACAATGAAGCTAAGAATTCACAATCGTTTCACGTGTTGTCAACCACACACACCAGTTAGCAAGGCAATCATTCTCTAACAAGCAATCACGCTCATTTCGCCTTAGCACACTTAATACAGTCCACTTATACCCACATTCGCTCAGCCACTAACAAGCACATCTCACCCTAGTAAAAAAGCCTGAGTACACACACACACACACACACACACACACCACTTTGCTCATCCACGACATCAGAGGTTCATTCATCGACTGCAGAAGTCGACCCATGGTCTACACACACAGCCACACACACACACAACACTGCAAGCAGAATACTGGTCGCTGGAATCAAATTTATTGCATCCTTTTGAGTTCTCTCCAGAAGTTATTTTTCTATGAATTTTTTTTAATTTAACATTTTATCTATCAAGTTTTTTATCCGAATTCCCTCTTTCCATGTAACATAATATAAGTGACTGGCGATTTGTAAACAGCCGCTGAGATACGCCATCAGCTGAGTCCGCAAGAACAATTTTCATATGGCATCGCTTCGCATCAACTGTCATGCTGGGACAATGACCAGACCACCCAGCCAGAAGACTAGAGTTTCACCTTGCCGAGGGGGGAAGATGTTTGGCGCGCTGACGACACCCATCGAGAATACACCTTGCACACGACGAACACACCCTGCACATTCTTTCGTTAAACTTGCACCGAGACTCGATACGTGTACATACTCTAACACTATACTTCTAGTTCCATGAAGTGGCGTGTTATTCTTTGCCGTTTTATTAATCCACCGGTTGTTTGATTCCGCTAGAAAAAAAAGCATACGAGGCAGTTCCATCACGAACAACCTCTAAATGGAGTTTTTTCAATATTTACACTTTTTGACTTAAATTATGCGTGAAAACTGTTTTTCTGACTGAGTTAAATCAATTAATAATAGTTTGTAAAAAAATTAACCCTTCGGTTAATAATAGGGGTAAACCTTAAATATGGGTGTGGCCATTTATAAAGCTAAAATGGTGGAATTTTCTCTGTTATAGGTTTTTTTTGGGTGGCCCATGACGAATTTCGGGCTCTTTTTCTCGAGAAAATAGGGCTTCACCCTTAAATCAGCAAAACCTTCCCCCTTTAAAAGGGGTATTTTGAAATATTCGCGCTTTGAGTGTTAATAGAGTAAAAAAATGTTTTTGCCTTTAAAATTAAAAATTAGGTAAGCAATATTTGAGAAAAATCTCAACATTCGGGTTAATATACATAATGGGGTGAAAAGTACCCCTAAAAGGGAAATTTTTTTTTATTTACAGTTCTTGACTTGAATTATGCGTGGCTTTAAAATAAGTGATTTTTTTAGTTAAAAAGGCGGAGTTTTAGGCCGAAATGCTCGCAACATCCTAGTATGAAGCATTCAACAGTTATGTTTTTATATCCCGCGAAATATTGAAAAAGAAATATTTGGTAATGCCTACCAAAAAAGGCATTAGTCAAGCTACTTTATATAATAAACACTTCTCTTAGACTTCTATACGTTCCAAGACAATGGAAAGTTGCTGAGGTCGTTATTGTTCCAAAACCGGGGAAATGCGCAAATGATAAAAAATCTTATAGGCCCATATCGCTTCTGCCGATAATATCGAAAGTATTCGAGAAACTTCTGCTGAAACGATTACAACCAAAAATTGCAGAAAGACGCTTGATCCTGGGGTGGAATCCTCTAAGGTAAAAACTGATAGTTGATCATCATATTTTTCATTTTGACATCCCGTAAGGTGATGATCACAGTGATCATCACGATTTTGTGATGAATTTTAGCTGACAGCTATTTTAGTGTCACTTTCGATTATTGCTTGTCGAGTTTTTGTTATTATTTGCTAAATTTTGTGGTTTTCTCTAAAGATCGTCGGTTTTTTGTGGTTTTTGTGTAAGTTCTTGTGTTTTGGTGATATGTTTACCTCCGTGAGCTTATTTCTTAGTGCAAGAAGCGACGAAAATGATAGTCGTTCATATGTCCGACTTTCAAGAAAAATATTAAGGGATAATTCTAACATTTTAGGACTTCCTGATGCAATGTAAGTAGCTTTTTTTATTCCTTGGGGGGTTACTTTATTCTTGCTTTTTTTTATTTAAGATTTTTAAAGAACTTTAGATTGACGAAGGAAGTTTTTCTACATGTGCTGGGCCTGCTCGATCTCCCAAATGGAAAACGTTCTTCATACATTCCTGCAACTCTTCAACTAGGAGCTACGTTAAACCTTCTGGGCGGTGGTGGCTATCAAAGACAAGTTGGCTCAGACTGGTTAACCCCAATGGGCCAAAGTACTGTGGCAAGAATTACGTCAAAAGTTATCAGAACAATGCAGTCGAAACTTTGCCCGTCATTGATTCGGTTTTCGCAATCAGAAAGAACTAAAGCTTTCTTCTATCAAAAGTACAAAATACCAGGAGGTAAGTTGCATTTACATTAGTTTTCATACTTACGCTAACAAATGCATTTTGCTTTTTTAGTAACAGGGTGTATAGATGGAACTCATATTATGCTTCTTAGACCGACAGAAAATGAGCACATGTTCTTCAACCGAAGAGGAAGACATAGCATCAATGCAATGGTTGTAAGTTTCACATGGCTGAAATATAAACTATTTGAGCCACAAAAAAATCTTTGAAACCTAAATCCGACATTTGATATATTATTTGTGTATTTATTTTACATCTGCGATGAAAATTCCAGAATCTTGGCCGTTGACGCTAAATACGGAGGAAGTGCCCATGATAGCTTCGTTTGGCGTCAAAGCAATGAAAGAGTTTTGTTGGAGAGGAATTACGATTCAGTCAGAAGCTCGTCTTGGCTCCTTGGTAAAAACTGAATTATAACTATTTTATTTGAAATATTAACGTTAACACCGTTTCACAGGTGATAGCGGTTATCCACTGGAACCCTTCCTAATAACGCCATATCGATGTGCTTCCGAAAACTCCAACGAAGCTCATTTCAATAATATTCACGCACAAGCTACAAGCATTGTTGAAAGGTGCATTGGTCGCTTAAAAAGTAAGTTTACTGAATGAAACAAGCATGGAAATCATCATTAATCATTCTGCATTTATAGCTCGATGGCGCATAACATTAGAAGAGAGGAAATGTAGGTACTCTCCGCAACGAGTTGTGGAGATTACAAATGTTTGTGCTGCCTTGCACAATATAAGCCTCATATACAATGTGCCATTGCCACAAAGGGAGATTTGTCCTGAAGAAAAGATCCAATTCGATGATCCAACCTTACAGCAAACCCCAACCAGAGAAGAGCAGCGAATTCGTGATCGAATTCGAGACGATTTTAGCTGCAAACTTAATGTGAAGTATACACAATAATAAAAAATAGTTTCTTCCAAAATTAATCTTTTTATTTAATTGACAAAACGATGGAAAAACAAATATTCTACAAAATGAAATTGCTTTTCTTACGCCTTAACACAATGAACATAAGTCTTTTCATCTCATAAAAAAAAAAAACGATAACAAAAAACATAAATATACATAACGATAAAACATAAGTATACATAACGATAACGACATTGCTTTCCAAAAGCTTAAACACCCTAAAATTAAAAATAAAACGATAACAAAAAACAGTAGTATTTCTCATTATGATTTTGCTTTCCTAAAGCTTGAACAAACTAAAATTATCAACTTAACATAAGTAAAAAAAAAATTATTTAACTAAAAGCTACAATACAACAATCTTGTGTTGGAAAAACCACACAAAGACACAAGATGGAAAACTTTGTAGGCTATTGAACTAAATTGGTCCCCCAACAGAATCAAACAAGGAATGGATAAAAGTAAAGCAGCTGAAGTAAGGGGAACAAATAAATGCGTCACTCATGCATTTAGGACGCCATAAGGACATGGCAAAAGCCAAAGAAAAGGAGATAGAAGTTTACGCAAAAACTAAATAATATATGAAGAACTAAAAACCTTTCAAATTTTTATATGAAGATACTTAGTTTTTTACCTACTCCTCTACTTCGTCCTCAACAACGCCGAGTTCAATAAGCTTAAGCTTGTTGGTCATCTTCGCCACTTCCAGCTCTAGTTTTCGCATTTTCAGTTCTTCATACTTTGCTTTGGCGTAAACTTCAGTCTCCTTTTCTTTGGCTTTTACAACGTCTCTTATGGCGTCTTTAATGCCCATTAGCGATGCATTTAGTAGCTCTCCTTGTTGCAACTGTTTCCGAAAAAAATTTTCCTGCAGTTCAATTTGCTGCTTTAGCAAGTCATGTTGGCTCTCGGTTCCATACGCTGGTGGTTTCACTTTTTGCATGTTGTTTGAAGGCAGTCTGGAGGGTTCCTCATAGCTGGAGTCTAGGAGCTCTTCTAAAACATTTTCCACTTCTTCCTCGGCCAGGAATTCCAAAGAAAACAAATTTCAAATAAACAAAATAAGGTTTGATGTATCGATTTAAATAGCTACCATTCGAAGAGACTCCAAAAGAACAGGTGCCTGGAACCCCACTCACAGATGCCTCCAATCCACACGCCGCTGCAATCAGCTCCTCAGTGGGGTTCAAAACTTTCTGATCGGAGGGTCTTCCGCCAGTCTTTTCTATCGACGCCTTGTTGTAGGACAGTTTTTTTTTCGTAGCATACTTGCGTATCGACCAAACCTTTTAAAGATTTATATAAAGATTCAATACGTACTACGTTAACATGCACTTACTCTTTTCCATTCCGTAGTTGTCTTTGTCGGAGGGCCATTTTGGTTTAATAATCGGGACAACTTTTCCCACTTCTGTTTCTGTGTGGTTTTTCCTACACACGAGAGCGAATTGTAGCTTTTGGCTAGTTCCGGGTGTGCTTCCATGTAGTCTGCCAGGATTTGAACTTGCTGCTTGTTTGCTTGAGACCTAAATAATATATAGCATGTAATTAAAACTAAAATAATAGTTGATAATATGTACTTACATTTTGAAACCGCAGCAACTAACCTATGTAAACAAACTTGCAGTTGCAGATAAACAAAACAAATTCGTAATTTGACAAGTGGTGGTAATGACAGATAAAAATGTAAGTGCTACCAAGTCTTAAAAAAAATTTGGTGATCACTTTACAGAGAGCAAGTACTGGGTGATGGTCAAGTTTGATAATCAACATGTTGACCATCATCCATCACTTTAGAGGATTCCACCCCTGGATCATCAATTCGGTTTCAGACCTAACCATTCCACAATAGATCAAGTCTACAGAATAACGCATGAAATTGAAAAAGCCTTAGAAGGGAAAAAAATATGTAGAAGTGCTTTCCTCGACGTATCGCAAGCCTTCGACAAGGTATGGCAAGAAGGCTTGAAATATAAGCTACGGCAAAACTTGCCGGAAGACATGTTTAAAATATTGGAAAATTATCTTGAAAGCAGACTCTTTCGTGTTAGGTGTACTCGAATACTCGAGTTTCAAGCAAATTCGGGCTGGCGTACCCCAGGGAAGCGTCCTCGGTCCGACCCTGTTCCTGCTCTACACAAGAGACATACCTCTAGATGACGAGACAGTCGTGGCCATGTTTGCGGACGATACGGCCATCCTGGCAACAGGTGAATCAGTCGAGTCATCAACGAGAAGCCTCCAACGAGCATTGGACAGAATTTGTGTCTGGACGAAGACTTGGCGAATCGCTCTTAACGAGAACAAGTCTACGCATGTGAATTTCACTTACAGAAGGGTTAACAATTTGCCTCTGTTCATAAATTCTGCACAAATACCTTATGCAAATGAAGCGAAGTATCTAGGGATGACACTGGACGCTAAACTAAGGTGGAAGCCACACGTAAAGAAGAAGCGTGACGAGCTCGAGATTAGGCTCAGGGAAATGTATTGGCTTATTGGAAGATTTTCGAGATTAAGCACATATAACAAACTGCTCTTGTTATATAAAGCCGTCCTGGACATACGGTATACAACTTTGGGGTTGTACCAAGCCGAGCAACATGTCCATGTTGCAGACTTTCGAAAACAAGACACTAAGAGCAATTGTGAATGCTCCATGGTATATTAGGAAAAGCGGTATTCACAGAGATTTAGGAATAGCTACCGTGGGCGAAGAAGTAACAAACTTCGCTCGAAAGCTAAATGCTCGCCTTCATGTTCATTGCAACAATGAAATGATCCGTACTCTAAACGAGACTCTTTACGTTGTTAACAACGAGCGACGACTTCAAAGAACAGACCCTTCGATCTAGCGACGTAGGGTGGAGCCGCATGAATGAACGGCTTAGTAGGCGCATTCACTGGAAAGCAACCTATCCAATGCGATTAACACTACGGAAGCGTAAGCTACTTGTTAAGTTAACTTAGTTGTAGTCAAGAAGTATTATGAGAGAGCGAAAATTTACTACTATGAAGTGCGTTCTGGCAGTTTCATAGTGTCTCTCATAAATGGGTGGTTTAGCACGTGGAAATAGGGTATAACCAATATCGGCTACTTCGGTATTATGTACCTGCTATAGAGGGCGTATTGGTATCTTTGAAAGATTTTGAAGTTTTAGCCTCCGTCCATCCTAGTATTAAAAAAAAATTTAATAATTTTAAATTTTTTTTTAAAAATTAGTTTTTTTCAGGTTTTTTAAATAAAAATAATTTAATTAAGACACATGTATACAAATAAAACTATTGGATATACGAACATGTTTAAACAAAGATTAGCCATATGGCGTTTTTGGTTTTCCCAGACTCCATGACTTGTGGCTAATTTCGTGCTTTTAGAATTTTGTTGTTTAACTAGAACTAAAATAGTTCGAATTTAAAAGCGACGAAAAAGTTATCGGTTATTGGCGTCAATACTGTTACGTAAATTTAATTGCTTTGATCTAAAAATCAAATGTTTATGAAGAAAAATTTCAATATTCGGGTTAAAGGAAGTACCCCTAAATGGAGATTTTTCTATATTTACACTTTTTGACTTAAATTATGCGGGAAAACTGTTTTTCTGGCTCTGAGTTGAATCAATTAATAATAGTTTTTAAAAAAATTAACCCTTCGGTTAATAATAGGGATAAAACTACCCCTAAATATGGGTGTGGCCATTTTTAAAGCTAAAATGGTGGAATTTTCTCTATTATAGGTTTATTTTGGGTGGCCCATGACGAATTTCGGGCTCTTTTTCTCGAGAAAATAGGGTTTCACCCTTAAATCAGCAAAACCTTCCCCCTTTTAAAGGGGTATTTTGAAATATTCGCGCTTTGAGTGTTAATAGAGTAAAAAAATGTTTTTACCTTTAAATTAAAAGTAAGGTAAGCAATATTTGAGAAAAATTTCAACATTCGGGTTAATATACATAATAGGGTTTTTCACCCTAAAAGGGATTTTTTTTATATATACAGTTCTTGACTTGAATTATGCGTGGCTTTAAAATAGTAGATTTTTTTAGTTAAAAAGGCGGAGTTTTAGGCCGAAATGCTCGCAACCTCCTAGCATGAAGCATTCAACAGTTATGTTTTTATATCCCGCCCTCTTTTTGGAGGCGTGGCAGTTTTATTTTTTGTATGGTCGGGTATTTTGTAATCCGTCGTATATGGGCTGAAGCTTTTGCATACGCACTGTTGCACTTTTTCGCTTATTTTTTATACACTATTATTAATTGTTTATTATTAATTCAGAATCAGAAAAACAGTTTTCCATATAATTTAAATCAGCGGGTCAGAAGTCCCCCTTTTAGGGCTACTTTTCACCCCCTTAGCTAAACCAGAATGTTGAAATGTATATAAAGTATTACGTTATATACTACTTAAAGCACAAATATCTTTTAAGGAAGAAGCCCCGATTCCTCGAGAAAAAACACCCGAAATTCGTGATCAGCGACCCAAAAAAAACTTATAAAAGAGCAAATCTGGTGATGGCCGGAAGTTCTACAACCAAACCGGCAAATAAACTGGAGTACCAACTAGCAGTCCATATTGTGTCAATGGCAGAAATTTAGTTTTGTTAGGGAACATTTTTACATCAACAAAGTACATCTTTTAACTTGCATGCAGTTAGCCGGAACTTAGTAAAACTAAGAACGCCAATCGTTTGTATTTGTACGTATAGACAATAATTTAATTTGTATATTCCCCATTTAATTTTAATAAATAATTTAAATCTGACAGCATGTAGTTAGCCATATATGGGCTACTACGACGTATTCGGAGCTCAGGCCTATAAGGAGCGAGCTATCCGGCTCTCCGTCCTTAGAGCTAAGCAAAGGATCTGGTCCTCCAGGTTGGGGGTCGTGCCGTCGGGGTGACTTCCCGGCCACGTAAAGAAACACCAGTCACGAAGCGGAAACAAGCCTCGGATTCAGACGGATTTACTGTTGACGACCAATGCAAACGAGAAAAGGACAACGAGCTCCGGATCTGCACGTGGAATGTTAGGTCCCTTAACAGACCACGTGCAGCCGAGCAACTAGCGGAGGCCCTTAACGACTGCAAGGCAGACATTACTGCCATCCAAGAAATGCGGTGGGACGGGCCGGGCAAAAGAAGGATGAAAAACTGCGACATCTACTACGGCGACTGCTATCGGCATCAAAGACAGCGCCTATTTGGATGTGGTTTCGTTGTTGGAGGCAGACTTAGGCAAAAAGTCTTGAGCTTCAACCCTGTAAGCGAGCGCCTCGCGACGATCCGCATGTTGGCTAAATTCGCCAACATTAGCCTGATATGCGCACATGCCCCCACAGAGGAGAAAGATGACGAGACCAAAGATATGTTCTACGAGCTCCTGGACAAAACTTATGAGCAGTGCCCTAGCTACGACATTAAAATTGTCCTAGGCGATTTTAATGCCAAGCTAGGAAGGGGGGGCATCTTTGGTCGTACTGTCGGAAAGTATAGCCTGCACGACACGACCTCCGATAACGAATTCAGGCTGATCGACTTTGCTGCGGGGCGACACGTTGTGGTAGCTAGTACATCGTTCCCGCATCTCAATATCCACAAAGGGACATGGAGATCTCCCGATCAATCAACCGTCAACCAGATTGACCATATTGCGATCGACGCAAGGCACTCCTTCAGTATCATGGATGTCCGAACTTTCCGAGGGGCCAACATTGACTCGGATCACTACCTTGTTGTAGCCAAGGTACGGCTGCGGATATCCCGACCAGCGCCAAGTAATGGAAATACTGTGAGGAAGTTTGACGTCGGCTGACTACAATCGCAAGAGATCGCCAGGTCCTTCTCCAACCGAGTCTCTCAAAACCTTCTACGAAGTCCTATGCAACCAGCATCAAGTATTGATAGCCAGTGGCAACATTGCCAAAATGCCATCAGAGACGCCGCCTCTGAAGTGCTGGGTTTCACACGGCGACCACAACGAAACCCCTGGTTTGACGATGAATGCCGGCAAGCACATGCAGCTAAACAGGAAGCATACAAAGCGGCGCTGCACAGAAGGACTAGAGCTGCTCGCGAGCTCTACGAGCAGAGGAGGAGAGAGGAGCACCGGCTTCTCCGAAGGAAAAAGAGAGAGCACGAGAAGCGCGCGGTTCAAGAGATAGAGAGATGTTACAACAGGAATGAGGTTAGAAAGTTTTACCAAAGGATCAAAAGGTCCTGCCAAGGGTATAAACTTCGAACTGAAGCCTGTAAGGACCATCAAGGGAACATCGTTGTAGAATCGCAGTCGGTGCTGAGGATTTGGAAAGACCACTTCTGCAGACTGTGTAACGGCGAGGAAGAACCAAATACCGCTGTCAGGCAGAACGAACCATTCAACCCGGGCGAAGACGTTACCGACCAAGCATACGAACGATACCGCCCACCCGACCTGGAGGAGGTGAAAGTAGCTGTGTCTAAGCTCAAGTGCAACAAAGCAGCCGAAGCAGACGGCCTAGCTGCCGAACTTTTTAAATCCGCTGGCGATGAGCTGGTTAGGAGCATGCACCAGCTCATCTGCAAGATATGGTCGGAAGAAAGCATGCCCGACGAATGGAACCTCAGCATTGTTTGCCCGATCCTGAAGAAAGGAGACCCTCTGAGTTGTGCCAACTACAGAGGCATAAGTCTTCTTAACATCGCATACAAGATCTTTTCTGCTGTACTGTGTGAACGCCTGAAGCCGTTTGTCAACAATCTGATAGGCACATATCAGTGTGGCTTTAGGCCAGGAAAGTCCACCATCGATCAAATATTCACACTGCGGCAGATCTTGGAGAAAACCCAGGAATTCCAAATCGATACACACCACCTCTTCATCGATTTCAAGGCCGCGTATGACAGCATCTATAGAGACGAGCTATATAGCGCAATGTCTAGTTTTGGCATCCCTGCCAAACTCGTCAGTCTGTGCAGGATGACGATGGAAAACTCACGCTGTTCCGTCAAGGTCGGCAAAGACCTAACCGACCCGTTTGATGTCAAAAAAGGATTTAGACAAGGCGACGCGCTGTTATGCGACTTATTTAACATCATACTTGAGAGAATTGTGCAGAACTCTCGCGCCAACACCAGAGGAACAATCTTTCAAAAGTCCGGTCAACTACTTGCATACGCAGACGACATTGACATAATCGGTAGAACAAAGCGTGATGTCAGTGAAGCCTTCGTGAGTATTGGGACGGAAGCGGCGAATATGGGTTTAGCAGTCAATGAGGGCAAAACCAAGTATATGCTGTCATCAAGAAAAGACACCCAACACCGACGTCTTGGACAAAACATCACCATCGACAGCTATAACTTTGAGGTAGTTAGGGACTTTGTCTACCTGGTTTCCGCTATCAATTCAGACAATGACACCAGCGCTGAAATCAAACGAAGGATAACTCTTGCCAATCGCTGTTTCTTTGGGCTAAGAAGGCAATTGAGTAGCAAAGCCCTCTCTCGAGCAACTAAAGTGTCCATGTATAAGACCCTCATCATCCCAGTCCTGCTTTACGGTGCAGAAGCATGGACCCTGTCAAAGGCGGATGAAAACACTTTAGGCTGCTTCGAGAGGAAAATTCTTCGGACGGATTTACGGACTTCGGATTTACGGTCCCGTCTGCATAGACGGAGAGTGGAGGAGGAGATATAACATCGAACTGTACGGGCTGTACAGCGATACCGACCTAGCCAAAAGAGTCGAAACACAACGTCTACGATGGCTGGTTCATATAGAGCGGATGGACACCAACGCCCCGGCCCGGAAAATCTTCGAATCCACACCGCAGGGACGACGCGGTAGAGGAGCACCGAGAATCAGGTGGCGCACGCAAGTGGAAGGGGACCTCAGCCAACTTCGCGTGCGAAACTGGAGACGGCTAGCTAGAGCCAGAGCTGGCTGGCGAAGCTTGTTGGCTGAGGCCCAGGTCCACCCCGGACTGTAGCGCCACCTTAAGTAAGTAAGTAAGCATGTAGTTAGCCGGAGGTCGGTGGAATCTAGAAAAGCTAAAAACGCCAATCGACTCATCTTTGTTTGTATATGTATGTGTAGATAATAATTTAATTTGTACACGTTTTAACTAAATTTTGTTAATTTAAAAAAAATGAAACAAGAATTTTAAAAAAACTAAAAACGCCAATCGTTTGAAATTCTTTTGTATACGTCAAATTCACAATAAGAATTGTTAACTTTCTATCCAAACATTTTTAATTAATTTTTTAAAACTGATAGCATGTAGTTAGCCGGAAGTCGGTGGAATCTAATAAAACCAAAAACGCCAGATGCCTTGTCTTCGTTTGTTTATGTTGAAATGATCAAACTTTTAATTTGTATACGCTGTAATTAAATTTTATTAATTAAAAATAATTAAAACAAGGCATTTTCTAAAGAATAAAAACGCCAATCCTTTCCAATCCGTTTGTATACGTTTAATTTGATTTTAAAATAATTTATTTCCTCACCAATTAATTACAATTAATTAAACAAACTCAGACGAAAAAAATGTATCATTTTGTTTTTTTTTTACATGTCGGAAAAAAGCATATAATCTAAAAAATGCATACTTTCAGGCTCTTAAACGTTAAGAATAACGGTTGTTAATGAGCGGAACAAAGCTGCTTTTGTTAGTTATTGTTTTATTTTAGATAGCTTTTCTTTTTCGCATCTGATGTTTTTTTTTTAATTTTCAGAATGTTTTAGATTCTGAAATACGAAATTAAAATTTCTCTCAACTGTGCAGGAAATTTGCGACAAGTCGAGGGAATCAGGGAAAATTGATAAATAATAAATAAATTTAAATTTAAATAAAAATAATTTAATTAAGACGCATACAAATAAAATAATTTTATATACAAATATGTTCACACGAAGGTAAATCGGATGGCGTTTTAGATTTCCCAGATTCAGACTTGTGGCAAATTTTATGCTTTCAAATAGAATTGTGCAACTAGAACTGATTGCTTACTTATTTGGTTACTAAATTACATATTATAACTTCAATTTTGTCGTATACAAACGATTGGCGTTTTCATTTATTTTAAAAATTAGTTTTCTTCAGGTTTTTTAAATAAAAATAATTTAATTAAGACATATGTATACAAATAAAACTATTGGATACACAAACATGTTTAAACAAAGATTAACCATATGGCGCTTTTGGTTTTCCCAGACTCCATGACTTGTGGCTAATTTCATGCTTTTAAAATTTTGTTGTTTAACTAGAACTAAAATAGTTCGAATTTAAAGGCGACGAAAAAGTTATCGGTTATTGGCGTCAATACTGTTAAGTAAATTTAATTGCTTTGATCTAAAAATCAAATGTTTATGAAGAAAAATTTCAATATTCGGGTTAAATTAAGTACCCCTAAATGGAGATTTTTCTATATTTACACTTTTTGACTTAAATTATGCGTGAAAACTGTTTTTCTGACTGAGTTGAATCAATTAATAATAGTTTGTAAAAAGATTAACCCTTCGGTTAATAATAGGAATAAAAATACCCCTGAATATGGGTGTGGCCATTTTTAAAGCTAAAATGGTGGAATTTTCTCTATTATAGGTTTATTTTGGGTGGCCCATGACGAATTTCGGGCTCTTTTTCTCGAGAAAATAGGGCTTCACCCTTAAATCAGCAAAACCTTCCCCCTTTTAAAGGGGTATTTTGAAATATTCGCGCTCTGAGTATTAATTGAGTAAAAAAATGTTTTTGCCTTTAAATTAAAAATTAGGTAAGCAATATTTGAGAAAAATTTCAACTTTCGGGGTAATATACATAATGGGGTGAAAAGTACCCCTAAAAGGGAAATTTTTTTATATTTACAGTTCTTGACTTGAATTATGCGTGGCTTTAGAATAAGTGATTTTTTTAGTTAAAAAAGCAGAGTTTTAGGCCGAAATGCTCGCAACCTCCTAGTATGAAGCATTCAACAGTTATGTTTTTATATCCCGCCCTCTTTTTGGAGGCGTGGCAGTTTTATTTTTTGTATGGTCGGGTATTTTGTAATCCGTCGTATATGGGCTGAAGCTTTTGCATACGCACTGTTGCACTTTCTCGTTTATTTTTATACACTATTATTAATTGTTTATTATTAATTCAGAATCAGAAAAACAGTTTTCCATATAATTTAAATCAGAGGGTCAGAAGTCCCCCTTTTAGGAGTACTTTTCACCCCCTTAGCTTAAGCAGAATGTTGAAATGTATATAAGGTATTACGTTACATACTACTCAAAGCACAAATATCTTTTAAGGAAGAAGTCTCGAGAAAAACCACCCGAAATTCGTGATCAGCGACCCAAAAAATCCTATAAAAGAGCAAATCTGATGGTGGCCGGAAGTTCTACAACCAAAGCCGCAAATAAACTGGAGTATCAACTAGCAGTCCATATTATGTCAATGGCAGGAATTAAGTTTTGGCAGGGAAAATTTTTACATCAACAAAGTACATCTTTTAACTTGCATGCAGTTAGCCGGAGGTCGGTGGAACTTAGTTAAACTAACAACGCCAATCGTTTGTAAATCGTTTGTATATGTACGTATAGACAATCATTTAATTTGTTTATTTCCCATTTAATATTAATAAATAATTCAAATCTGACAGCATGTAGTTAGCCGGAGGTCGGTGGAATCTAGAAAAGCTAAAAACTCCAATCGACTCATCTTCGTTTGTATATGTATGTATAGATAATAATTTAATTTGTATACGTTTTAACTAAATTTTGTTAATATAAAAAAAATTAAAACAAGAATTTTTAAAAAATCTAAAAACGCCAATCGTTTGAAATTCTTTTGTATACGTCAAATTCACAATAAGAATTGTTAACTTTCTATCCAAACATTTTTAATTAATTTTTTAAAACTGATAGCATGTAGTTAGCCGGAAGTCGGTGGAATCTAATAAAACCAAAAACGCCAGATGCCTTGTCTTCGTTTGTTTATGTTGAAATGATCAAACTTTTAATTTGTATACGCTGTAATTAAATTTTATTAATTAAAAATAATTAAAACAAGGCATTTTCTAAAGAATAAAAACGCCAATCCTTTCCAATCCGTTTGTATACGTTTAATTTGATTTTAAAATAATTTATTTCCTCACCAATTAATTACAATTAATTAAACAAACTCAGACGAAAAAATGTATCATTTTGTTTCTTTTTACAGGTCGGAAAAAAGCATATCATCTAAAAAATGTATACTTTCAGGCTCTTAAACGTAAAGTATCACGGTTGTAAATGAGCGGAACAAAGCTGCTTTTGGTAGTTATTGTTTTATTTTAGATAGCTTTTCTTTTTCGCATCTGATGTTTTTTTTAATTTTTAGAATGTTTAAGATTCTGAAATACGCTATTCAAATTTCTCTCAAACGTTACATAGCAATAGGACAAATTTGCAGCGTAAAAGTAACAACTGTGTAGAAATTATAAAATGTTAGTTCTCCCCTTTGGGAAGGGGAATAACAACAACATCCTTAAAATATCTTTACAATTTAGAGATTGACCAAATGCCTGATATGTTACTGAAGACGAACTAAGGAAGCGAAGCATTTGCAGGAAACAAAGCCGACTACCTACATATTTTGTTATTTCGAATTTGAGCATTGTTCCAAAAGATGCTTACGCATTATTTTGACGGAAACTCATGATAAACATTTAATTTTTAGTAGATCGAAGCAATGAAATTTACTTAACAGTATTGACGCCAAAAACCAATACTTTTTCGTCGCTTTTAAATTCGAACCATTTTTGTTCTAGTTAAACAACAAAATTTTAAAAGCATGAAATTAGCCACAAGTCATGGAGTCGGGGAAAACCAAAAACCGCAATGTGGTTAATCTTTGTTTAAACATGTTTGTATAGCCAATAATTTTATTTGTATACATATGGCTTAATTAAATTAGTTAAAACCTGAAAATACAAATTTTTTAAAGAAATTAAAACGCCAATCGTATACTCGTTTGTATACGACAAAATTAATTTATAATATATAATTTAGTCGCTAAATAATAAAACAATCAGTTCTAGTTGCACAATTCTATTTGAAAAGCAGGAAATTCGCCACAAGTCGGGGGAATCTGGTAAAATTGAAAACGCCATCCGATTAAGCTTTGTTTGAACATATTTGTATATGAAATTATTTTATTTGTATACGTCTTAATTAAATTAATTTTATTTAAAAAACCTAAAAAACTAATTTTTAAGAAAAATGAAAACGCCAATCGTTTTCAATTCGTTTGTATACGAAGAATTTGACATAAAAATTATAAATTTCCTCGCCAATTGTCTTAAATGTCAAGGAACAAGTTTACCGTAGGTCCAAGTGGAATTGAGTTGTTATTTTTATGCTTATATATGTATTTCAGTGTCCTGATTACGAGCATGTTATAAAAAATTGTCGGTCTCGTTTAGTTTAAAAGTTATAGCTATTCAAATTTTCAATTTTTCCATACAAAATACCTCAGCTTTGACTTTTAACTTCTGCGTAAGAGTATGCTATAGAAATCTGACAAGGTTCACTGTAAAATAAATTTGCTTTTGGAGACAACAGTGTTTGGGTGGCCCGCTTCGCGGGTTTAAAGGATTTTAACTCCCTTTTTAGTCGCTCACGCGACTTCGTTGCTCCGCTAAGGGTAGGTGCCAGTTGGCTTGCAGGCGCCTGTGGCCATTTACGGGTATGTTAAAGTTGCACTCCTTTTGAACTTCTTTGCCTTATAACTTCTAAACTAATCGAGACCGACAATTTTTAATATTTCAATTTTTAATTTTTTCGGAATCGGGACATAAATCCATATATTAAGATAAAAAAAATCCAATACATTCCACTTGGACATACGGTAAACTTATGCCAAAGCCAATTTATTAAAATCTGACAGCATGTAGTTAGCCGGAGGTCGGTGGAATCCAGAAAAGCCAAAACGCCATTCGACTTATCTTTGTTTGTATATTATCGAATTTATAATCTTTTAATTTGTATACGCTTTAATTAGATTTTGCAAATCAAAAAAAAATTCAACAAATCATTTAAAAAAAAAAAAAAGGCCAATCGCTTGTAATTCGTTTAAATACACCGAAATTGAAGTTAAAATATGTCAAATAATTATTTAATCAGTTAACCAAAAACGAACAAGAAATTGTTCGCGTTGGCCTTTGACATCATGTTTTATTGCATATTTCTTGGCTCTTACATATTTAAATATTCTTCGATGAAGGAAAATCAATCAAAGTTGCCTTTGTCTCAAGTCTACTGAGTTTAAATTTCATGTTTTAAGTCTTGAAGATTGCAACGTTGTCGAAAAAGATGCAAAAACATGAAAAACAATTGCTTTAAATCGAATAATGCCAACCGTTTAATAATTTTAGACGTTGAATGCAGTTTCAAGCTACTTTGCGAGCCCCCTTAAGTTCTTGTTGCACAATTCAATTTGAAAAGCAGGAAATTTGACACAAGTCGAGGGAATCTGGGAAAATTGATAAATAATAAATAAATTTAAATTTAAATAAAAATAATTTAATTAAGACGCATACAAATAAAATAATTTTATATACAAATATGTTCAAACGAAGCTTAATCGGATGGCGTTTTAGATTTTCCCAGATTCCCCCGACTTGTGGCAAATTTCATGCTTTTCAAATAGAATTTTTATTTAAAAAACCTGAAAAAACTAATTTTTAAAAAAAATTAAAACGCCAATCGTATACTCGTTTGTATACGACAAAATTGAAGTTATAACATGTAATTTAGTCGCCAAATAAGTAAGCAAGCAGTTCTAGTTGCACAATTCTATTTGAAAAGCATGAAATTTGCCACAAGTCGGGGGAATCTGGGAAAATCTAAAACGCTATCCGATTTAGCTTCGTTTGAACATATTTGTATATAAAATTATTTTATTTGTGTGTGTCTTAATTAAATTATTTTTATTTAAATTTATTTATTAATGGGTGATTTTTTAAGAGGTTGAGAACCTTTTTTTAAAAAAAAAAAAACAGAAAAAATTCGAAAAAGTTAATGAAATATTTATTTGAATCGATACTTTGAACCTTGCAATTTAATGTTTAAAGATAATTTCATGCAAATGTTGACCGCGGCTGCGTCTCAGGTAGCCCATCCGCTGAGTCCAATTTTGGCGTACTCTTTCACACAAATCGGGCGGTATCTCACGAATGAATGCATGGATGTTGGCTTCCAGTGCGTCAATCGAAGCGGGCTTGTCCCTATAGACATTAGCCTTGACATACCCCCACAAAAAATAATCTAATGGTGTCAAATCGCACGATCTAGGCGGCCAATTGACCGGCCCGAAACGTGAAATTAACTGTTCACCAAACTCGCCTCGCCATTGCGCCATTGTTTCGCGTGCTGTGTGGCATGTGGCACCGTCTTGTTGAAACCACATATCATGCAAGTCAAGAACTTCCATTTCGGGCAAAAAAAGTTTGTTATCATCGCTCGGTAGCGTTCACCATTGACAGTAACGCTGCGATTCGCATCATCTTTGAAGAAATATGGCCCAATAATGCCGCCGGCCCATAAACCGCACCAAACAGTGGCTGTTTCGGGATGCATTGGTAGCTGTTGCAATGCTTCTGGCTGATCTTCACTCCAAATGCGGCAATTTTGCTTATTTACGTACCCATTCAACCAAAAATGAGCCTCATCGCTGAACACAATTTTTCGATAAAAAAGCGGATCCTCGGCCAGCTTTCCAAGAGCCCATTCACCAAAAATTCGGCGTTGTGGT
This sequence comes from Neoascia interrupta, assembly GCA_947623515.1. Taxonomy (NCBI): domain Eukaryota; kingdom Metazoa; phylum Arthropoda; class Insecta; order Diptera; family Syrphidae; genus Neoascia; species Neoascia interrupta. The sequence continues at coordinate 107,291,318 of OX392463.1, read as the reverse complement.
AGGTCGGCTGGCTTTAGTTCTTGCACCAGCTGTATCTTAAAAGGCTTTACGCCCAAATCCTTCCGCAAAATTTTCCACGTAGTGCTGTAACAAAGGCCTAACTGCTGGGAACGGCGCCGAATCTACATTTCGCGGTCTTCTGTCACACTAGCTGATACGGCCGCAATATTTTCTTCACTACGCACAGTACGTAAACGTGTTGGTGGTTTAATGTCCAACAAAGTAAATTTGGTGCGAAATTTGGTCACAATCTTCCGAATAGAATGCTCAGAAGGTCGAGAATAAAAAATAAATAAATAGAGTGGCGCAACAGCTCGAGGTGAACCAGGGCCAACTTCTCAACAATGTATGCTGGTGTGTTAATTTCTTTTACATACATAGGGACCTACAATTTTTTGCCGAATCCGAACGGCACTTTGAGAAGTTTTTCAAGACAAATGATACTCTCGGAGGGCTCGTCAGACCCTCGCGGAGGTGGGGACCGTGAAAAAGAACAAGTCTTTTTTTTTTCAGGTGACGATGGCAGGATTCGAACCCAGGCCTCCGGCGTAGTAAGCACACACACTAACCACTACGCCACGGCACCCCACAGAAGGTCGAGAATGCCGACCATAAAATGGAAGCAGCGCGCGATGAACATTTCGAACCGAGCACAAATTTTGATAGTAAAATTCAATAATTTGCAAGCGTTGTTCATTTGTAAGACGATCCATGGTTAAATTGCAAACCAAACTGAAGCTGTTTGACAGTGACACAAGGTACTAAACACACGTCAGCTGTCAAAACCAGTGTTGCCAAAACCAAACCAGCTAAAAAATCATCCGTTATTGAATTTTACTATCAAAATTCGTGCTCGGTTCGAAATGTTCATCGCGCGCTGCTTCCATTTTATGGTCGGCATTCTCGACCTTCTGAGCAGTCTATTCGGAAGATTGTGACCAAATTTCGCACCAAATTTACTTTGTTGGACATTAAACCACCAACACGTTTACGTACTGTACGTAGTGAAGAAAATATTGCGGCCGTATCAGCTAGTGTGACAGAAGACCGCGAAATGTCGATTCGGCGCCGTTCCCAGCAGTTAGGCCTTTGTTACAGCACTACGTGGAAAATTTTGCGGAAGGATTTGGGCGTAAAGTCTTTTAAGATACAGCTGGTGCAAGAACTAAAGCCAGCCGACCTACCACAATGCCGAAGACGGTGCCACATGCCACACAGCACGCGAAACAATGGCGCAATTGCGAGGCGAGTTTGGTGAACAGTTAATTTCACGTTTCGGGCCGGTCAATTGGCCGCCTAGATCGTGCGATTTGACACCATTAGATTATTTTTTGTGGGGGTATGTCAAGGCTAAGGTCTATAGGGACAAGCCCGCTTCGATTAACGCACTGGAAGCCAACATCCATGCATTCATTCGTGAGATACCGGCCGATATGTGTGAAAGAGTATGCCAAAATTGGACTCAGCGGATGGGCTACCTGAGACGCAGCCGCGGTCAACATTTGCATGAAATTATCTTTAAACATTAAATTGCAAGGTTCAAACTATCGATTCAAATAAATATTTCATTAATTTTTTCGAATTTTTTGTGTTTTTTTTTTTTTTAAAAGCTCTCAACCTCTTAAAAACCTCCGGCTGACTATATGCAAGTCATCTTTTATCTTCTACTTCAAGATATTTGTGTTGAATTTTTAAATAATTTTCCGTTTTTTTTTAAGCTCAAATCAGGCGTTGGCTTGATTAACGCCGGACCAAATTGGGCATACACCTGAGGTGTCACTTGTTCTTTCTAAGATCCCGAAAATCATTTGTAGGTCATCTCATGGTTTGGAATTTTCGCCTTAGTGAATATACAAAAAAATTTATTATAAACTTGTTTGGCAAAAAAATTGTTACATGAAATCGGTAATATTGTTGGACAAACGTATTTCTGTTGTTTTTAATAGATTTCTGCTTTGGATGTGTAAGAAATAAAAAGATCTTAGACTAAGTTTAACAGAGCACGTCTTTATTGTTCGTTGGTTTTCAAAAGGTAAAAAAGAATGAGAAAAAGGAGAAAGATAAAAGGAGGGATGAAATGTTCTGACAAAGTGACAGCTGGGTTTACATCATTAACCCGTGTTGACATCGGTGCTTTGTTAATACATACGACACCCCCTCTCAACGCGAGTTATTCATCGTTTGCCGTGAGACCTAAACCTTCGGTGCACTTTCGATGACTCGGTCCAAAGAGGTTCTTGGTGAGAACGTCGGCGATCATCTGGTCAGTTGGTATATACTCCATATTGAGTTCGCAATTCTGAAAGACTTCTTGTACAAAGTGATGTCGAATAGCTATATGCTTCGTCCTCGAGTGAAATACTGGATTTTTCATCAATTTTTGTGCTCCTTGGTTATCGCAATAAACTGTTGTTGGCTCTGAATTGTTGTTTAATACGGAAAGTTCCTTAAGAAGGTTGCGTAGATATATCGTTTCTTTGGCGGCTTCAGTGAGTGCCATATACTCTGCCTCGGTACTTGACAATGCGGCCGATTTTAGTTTTCTTGATTCCCACGTTACAGCTGCGTTGGCAAGTTTAAATACGAATCATGTGTATGATAATCTACCATCGATGTTGCCTCCCCAGTCTGAATCGACGAATCCAATTAATGGTTTGTTGGATTTCTGGAAAACAAGGCCGTGATTTGACGTTCCTCGTTGATATCTGAGTACGCGTTTAGCTGCTTTTCAGTGTGCTTGGCATGGATCAGTATTGAACTGACTTAGGACACTAACTGTATGTGCTATATCAGGACGTGTGGAAACCGCTTAATACATAAGCGATCCAATTAGAGATGTATACGGAATGTTTTTCATGTCAGCTTCATCTTGCTCGGTATCTGTCTGCATCTGCTTACTAAGCTTAACATTGCCGTCTAATGGTGTTGATGTGGTCTTAGCTTCATTCATGCCACAGTTTGTTAAAATATTTTCGACGTATTTAGTTTGACGCACGCTGACTCTGTTTCTTGATAGGTCTTGTTTGAATTCTATACCCACCAAACATTAATGTAACTTACCAAGGTCTTTGATTTTTAAGTTTTGCGATAGATTGCTCTTAAGCTTCAGGTATGCCTCATTGTTCTTGGTTCCGATGATGATATCGTCCACGAATATGACAACTACCACAAACGTTTCTGCAGTCTGTAGGATATATATACACTTCTCCGTGTTCAATGGTCGTAGCCCATTCTGTATAAGCTCCTGTTCCAACTTTGTGAACCATTTTCTGCCAGACTGTTTCTGCCCGTACAACGCTTTCTTTAGAGGGTAGACATATTCGTCTTTATCTGGATAAACAAATTCTGCAGCTTGTTCCATGTATATTTCGTCCTCATCAAGATCGCCATATATGTACGCCATTTCAACATCCAGTTGGAAAAGCTCAAGATCAAATTCAGCTGCTATTGCCATGAGTATACGAATGGAGCTCTGCCTAGCTACTGGTGCGAAGGTTTCTTGATAGTCTACACCCTTTTGTTGAGAACAGCCTTTTGCTACCAAGTGAGCTTTTCGTCTTTCTATATTTCCATCAGCATTGTACTTCGTTCTTAGTACCCAACGACAGCCTATTACCCTCTTGTTTTTCGGGCGTTCAACAAGTTCCCACGCTTTTGTTTCACACAGAGCCTGAAACTGAGATTTCATGGCGGTTTTCCATTCAGCAGCATATGGACCGGACCACAAATTACTTAATGAATTAGATATTCAACTAGACTGGAAAGCCGGGGGCCTACAAGCTGTTACCTTGGTAATGCCTGGAAATCCACGCATACTCTCACATTTTGTCAATGTGTTCCATACTTGAAGAGATTCACCACGAAGTTCAAGGGATTCACCACGAAAACATCTCGGATCGTAGAAAAATCCGCTTTTTACTCCGTCTATAGGACAAAATTTGTACCACATTCCAATATTTGGAAGGGGGGTACAATGTAGCACCCCATCACATAATGGGTCGTGCTACATTGATGTTCTTTTATTTTAGACCTTAAAATTAAGTTTACTGTAATCGGATTCGAGTAATATATTATGTACGGCAAATTCCTTATAAAATTTTTCATACATATTTGCAAACCAAACGTAAGAAGCGCAAATAAAACTAATTCTTTACTGTCCTAAATGCTTGTGCTTATGATAAGTTTGTGTTTTATACTACCGAATTAAAGCTTTAAAAGCAAAATAAGCTAAGTACAAAGTTTTTTACATGTTTTAACGAAATATATTATTAAAATATTAAAAAGTACATAATTACAACAAAACTTTTGTTTGAATTACTTTTAAAACCTAATTTTTCTTTTTAATTCAATAAAAGACAATATTGGCTTTAATTTATGTTTAAAACAAAACAAATTATGATACCGGTGGGGTGCCGTGGCGTAGTGGTTAGTGTGTATGCTTACTACGCCGGAGGTAAGGGTTCGTTTCGAATCCTGCCATCGTCACCTGAAAAAAAGACTTGTTCTTTTCACGCTCTCCACTTCCGCGAGGGTCTAACAAGCCCTTCGAGAGTATCATTTGTCTTGAAAAACTTCTCAAAGTTCTGTTCAGATTCGGCAAAAAATTTTAGGTCCCTTGAATGTGAAGAAACTGACACACACAGCATACATTGTTGAGAATTTGGCCCTGGTTCACCTCGAACTGTTGTGCCACTCAATTTATTTTTGTTTTTTAATTATGATGTCCAATGTCTGTTAAAACTTTGAATAAAAACTTGAATATAAGTAATATAATTCGTTTTTATAATTAATGATATTTTCCTGTGCATTGCTCTGTATTCTTAGGTGCTACTCAAGAACTTTCTCGAATGTCATTCATATTTTAAAGTTGAAGCATCTGACAAGTCTTAAATAGATCCAGAGAAATCTTACTAACCACATTGGTCATCATCATCATCATTTTCGAATGCCGCCTATCCTTTAAAAGAGTCGCGGAGCGAGGGTGGCTAAATGGTCCTTCCATCTTTCTCGATCCTCCGCCACCAACTCAAGAAACTCCGGCGCAATCCCCAGGCGGGACTCAGAAAGGTTCTTTACCTGATCCCACCACCTGTTTCTTGGCCTACCAGGGGGGCGACGCGCTCGCATCTCGGCTAGCATGACCTGTCTAGGAAGTCTGTAAGGGGCATGCGAACAACGTGTCCAAACCATCGAAGAATCGATCGCTCCACTCGGAGAAGTAGCTGCTCAACATTAAGATTCCTACGAATACTGACGTTTCTCACTCTGTCCCTTAGAGTAACACCAGCAACGCACATCAGGAATCTCATTTCGGCAGCTTGTACCCGCGATCTAATTCTTTCGGTCATTACCCAAATTTCATGATCATAGATGAGGGTCGGAACGAACACTGAATTAAAAACTGAGATCTTTGCTTTCACTCCAAGCTCAGCTTTCCTGATGACCGACCGGCGCAGTTCCTTTACTATTGCTCCAGCTTGGCCAATTCTACAGGACAACTCAGTATCACTCCTCCCATCTTTCGTGAAAAAGACCCCGAGATACTTAAACTTCTCCACCTGTTTTAATGGAACTCCATTTATGTGCAGGGTACACTGCACAGGAGTTCGGGAAACAACCATCATTTCCGATTTGTTCACGTTTACTTTCATCCCAGCATCACCACAGATGGCTGCAAACCTATCCAGTGCTCGTTGAAGTTCCTCTTTGGATGATGCAAGGATGGCCAAATCATCTGCGAAAAGCAGATGGCTCATCCTGATGCCAGCCAATTCGAAACATTGCCAAGACTGCGCCTCACCGTCCAGTCCATATATGCTATGAAAAGGAGCGGCGACAGAACGCAGCCCTGGCGAAGTCCAACGCGCACATCAAAAGGACGGGATTTGACGTCATTTATCCGTACACAGCTTCTGCAGTTTCCATACAAAGACTGAATGGCTCTCAGAAGAGGCCCACTCAGCGCATAGTCCTGCAAAACTCTCCACAGTGTATCCCGAGGGACTCGGTCATACGCCTTTTCCAGATCTACAAAACACGCATAGACCGGTTTGGCATATTCCCAGGCCTTCTCAAGGATAACCTTCAGAGTAAAAAGCTGGTTGGTTGTGCCTCTGCCAGGCCGAAAGCCGCACTGTTCTTCCCATAACAAAGGCTCGATTACAGCTCTGGAACGCGTTTCCAACACCTTCGCGAATACTTTTTCCGGAAGACTCAAGAGAGATTTGCCCCTATAGTTGGCGCAATTTCTCCTGTTCCCTTTTTTGAAAATGGGCACTATAACTCCCGTTTGCCAGTCGCTAGGTGCCTTCCCGCTATCCCAGGCCACCTTAATGACACGTGTTAGCCATTTAACACCCTCTTCACTCATTGCCTTGAGCATTTCTGGCCGGATTTTATCAACTCCAGCAGACTTGCCAACTTTTAGCGATTTAATCGCTCCAGTGACTTCGTCTACTGTGGGACTATTCTCCGCCCTTATCTCGTCAGCAGTGGGAATGCCATCTTCAGTGCCCTGTTGGGGCTTGAGCAACTCCGAAAAGTGCTCTCTCCATCTGCGCAAGACATCGCTCTCTCTTGAAAGAAGTGTACCGTCCTTGGATTTAACCCCTTGGATGATATTTAACTTCCTTCCTCTGAGCCGGCGAATGGTCTGCCAAAATATCTTGTTTGCAGATCTGTAATCGTGCTCCAACTTCTCGCCGAACTTTTTCCATGACTGTTCCTTGGCTGTTCTGACTGCCAGGTAAGAAGTCCTTCGCGCCTCATTGTACCGGGCTCGAGAAGTTGAGTTTCTACATTGGATCCACGCAATGTAGGCTCTCTTCTTCTCTCTGATGGCTTCTTGAACTCCAGGCTTTTTAAACCAAGCAGTTCTTTTCTCACCACCAGCCGCTACCCCAAGCCGCTTCACTCCACAAACATTTCCTGCAGAGGCAATGACTGCCGATAAAAACAGCTGCCATTCCTCCTCTACATTCAAAAGATCAGTTGGAATTTGTTCAAACTTCTCCGAAACATGCTGTGCAAAACGCTCTCTGAAATCAGAGTCAGCATCCTGCAACCTTTCCCACCGTATGCGGGTTACCAGTCTTATTTTTCGCCTGGGTGGCAAAGGAATACTATCACTGAAAAACAATTTACACAACACTAAGTGGTGATCAGTTGACAACTCAGCTCCCCTGAAAACTCGAACATCACAAATCATTCTTTGAACACACGATGGTACAACAAAGAAATCAATCAGTGACTTCTGATTTAAACTGTGCTTGTACCATGTGTATTTGTGAATTTCTCTGTGTGGGAAAAAGGTGTTCATGATGGACAAGCCATATGCACAGCAAAAGTCCAACAACTTCCCTCCGTTCCTGTTTTGATCCGGGTCACCGTGCCTCCCAATCACAATCCTCCAAGTACTGTCGTCTGTACCCACATGTGCATTGAAGTCACCCATCAGGAGAAAGAAGTCCATTTCTGCCACTCTGTCCAGGGCAGCATCAACTTCGTTCAAGAAGGACTCATACTCTGACTCTCGATTTGGTGCATAAACCTGAACCAGAGCCAGAGTCGATCGTTCAAGCTTAAGCTTCAAGATTAAGCTTCCTTCCCCCTAACGGAATGACATCGAATACATTTTTTGACAACCGGGGGCTTGTGAGTATCCCCACACCCGCCTGTGCAGTCATGTGATTTGGGACGCCAGACCAGAAGAGCTTCCACCCATCATCGAAGTCTTTGGTTCCAGAACCCTTCCACTTAGTTGAGGAGATGCCAGTTGCATCGAGCTGATACTTTTTGGCCTCCTCAACCAGTTCGAGTTCCTTCCTCGTTAGTGACGAGACATTCCACGTGCCAATTTTGAGTTGGTGCCGTTGTCGATTTGTAGAGTTTCCACCTAAGCCCTCGTTTTGACTTGGCGTTGTCCCCCTCCGCCCCCCGTAATGGATAGCGGCACCATTGACGGGCTGCTCGTAACTTCTTTGGGTTAAACCCGGTCGGATGCCGAGCGGGACCTTCCAACCAGCAAGCGCTCGTATGCTGACACCCCTCAGGCCTAGCTCCAAAGGGTGCCCTGGATTACCAGGATCAGCAAATATCCGAGGCTGCTGGCTGCTTTCGTTTTCTTTTCATGGTTGGGGGGGGGGGGGGTGCATTTTATACCTAGCTGCCAGGTTTAAATTCGGCCGATCCTAACCCGGACAACAGACAACAGACGCCGAACAGGAAGCCGCTCGTTCCGAAACAGACGCTCCTGGATTTCTGTTATTTGAAGTTCAGCCGTCCCTCTGGGATCAGACGCTGACCAACAAGCCGCACAATATGCAACAGACGCTGCTGGATTTTATTTAAACCTTCGGGTTCATTTTTTTCAGGTATAACTTTACTGCCAAGGGTGGCCCCACAAGGAGTTTATACTCCTGGACAGCATCACTTATGCCTGAAGATTACTTCCTCCAGTGGATTTTAGTCGGCTCTTACGACAGGCATACCTTACCTCAATGCTATTCTTAAACCCGACCTTGCAGGGTTTGCTGGCAATAATCCGGTGCCCTCTTGCAAGGAATGCTCACCCAATTCACATGAGCAATTTGGAGTCGAGTGACCGTGGTTCCCTGATTGTGTATCCGCGGTATTAAAGCCCATGCCGCAACAGCTGCGACAAGAAGCGTTCGTCGGCTGCAACCGTAAACGGATCAGATAAGCGACCCAACAAATATGGTCTTCAGATGCCATTTATATTTTATGGTTTGCGGCTTAATATAAATACAGCTTACCGTAGTGAATATATTTTTTTTAAAGAAAAATGTTACAAAACATGAATATGATTAAAGGCCATTGTTATGCATATTGCGTTCAAAGCGAAATTTATTACTTTTTAATTAGGTATTCCTTTTATCGCACGTTTTTATTTGATTAGTATTCGTTATTCGTGAAATTTGTAGGCTCGGGCAGTAGAACTTTGTGCAGACGTCCCAAGCAACTGTCCACATAGACCACGGACCACCCATTTATGGTCCGTGGTCCATTACAATCCTAAGTATTCCTTGTACCGTGGGTCGGACCAATCGATGTCATAGGAGACTCATGCTGCCGATTTAGTGTTGAGAATCGTATTGGCTGACCTGGAAAAAGCCAGCTTCGGTCGAACTCTTGTGAACTCTGGCTTGGATTTGATAGCTGTTTGCCATGAAGATTCTTGACTTCATTCATAACTGAAATTGATGGGAAATATGTTTCTAAATCACGATTCAGTAGAGAATAAATATTATACACAAGCAAAATAGCTACATATATCACGTTAGACAATAATTAAAAGAAATTTATTTTCGTTCTTAAAAATTTTGCGTTCATTACTTTAATCGAAACAAAACTAAATGTCAAAGGTGAAATTCACCTCAGTCTTTTGACGGGCTTTCAAAAACTGGCGGTTTCAAGCAATTTTTTTTTTTTGCGCGTCTCACACGTATTCACCGACACGAAACTCAAAACAACAACAACAAATAAACAAATGGGTTTGGGGGGAAGGGGACGCTCTAGTTGAATATCTAGTTATTAGGTAATTTGTGGACCGGACATAGCTCACGTGTACAGCTTACGTGGTCTACCTCTTTTGCCTGTTCTTAAAATCTTGGGTCTTCCAGGCCCCCTCTTGATGGGTGTTTCTGCAACCTCGATGTCGTCAAAAATTTTTTTTTGGCTCGGATAAGAAGTCATCTGACTTTTGTTCGATATCGTTTTCGTCGCCTATATTCTTTTTTTCAGTTTTGAGCTCTTCGTTCAATTGCTTTTCTTAGGGTTCTTTCGACTTGGAACTGATGATTGGCATCTCGATATGTTTCAACTGTCTTCTTCGCATGATGTTGTTGTCGTGAATGAAGGCGTTGACAATTCCTTCAGGCATGTTGTCTTCTCGATGAACCTGACGTCTCGGCTGATAACTATTTTCTTTGCAGCAGGATTCCACAGACGATATGCTTTCGAATTAGAGGAGTATCCGGTGAAAATGCATTCCACTGACCTGGCATCGAACTTCCCTTTGTTTGGGTTTTTTTTTTTCAGAACAAATGCCTTACAGCCAAACTATCTAAAATTAGACATATCTGGTTTACGACCGAATCTGACTTCAAAAGGTGTTTTATTGTTCAGACTTCTTGATGGACATCTGTTTCTAATGTAAGCTGCTGTGGTAATCGCTTCGCCCCAAAAACTTTGCGGAAGATTAGCTTGTAGCATGAGACACCTCGCCATCTCTACTAGGGTGCGATTCATCCTCTCGGCTACACCATTTTGTTGCGGTGTGTACGCCGCAGTATGCTCTCTTCTAATAACCGAATGTGAAACTAGCCTTGTAAAATCGTACCCGCAGTATTCCAACCCATTGTCGGTACGTAACGTTTTTATCTTTTGCTCCGTCTGATTCTCGACTAAAGCTTTGTACCTAACAAACGATTCCTTGACCTCACTTTTTGCTTTTAAGAAATTGACATCTACATATCGCAATTTTTTCGTCGATGAACATAGCAAATGCTGTGGCACCACCAATGGATTTTGTTCTCATCGGCCCACAAACGTCAGAATGGATAATTTCAAGCAATTTCTCGCTCTTTGTATGCGACTCCTGTGGAAATGAATTTGCACTTTGCTTACCTCGAATACAGATCTCACATGTTGGGAGCTGGCTTCCCGCTTTGACTTGAATGCCGCTTACCATGTTGTGCGTGATGAGACTTTTTAGATCCTGTTCGTTAAGGTGACCGTAGCGTTCATGCCACTCTCGCAAATTATCCTCCTTGACGCTGACTGCTGATGTTGACTCTGAAAATGGCTCGATGAAATATAAGTTGCCTCGTCTTACTGCTTTGAAAATTTGTTGTCCCTTGGAGTTCAAGACTACAGCTTCGTTCTGGTGAAATTGAATTTTATATCCGTTCGATGCTGCCTTCGAGATTGATAAAAGATTTGTTTTCAACTCTGGTACACAAAGAACCACTGATCAAATATAATGAGATAGGCGACTTGCAATCCCCTTGCCTGAAACACCCGCGGGTTAAAAAGTAAAAAAAAAGTAACGGGAACTCTCTCTTGACCCTGTCTGTGAATGCATGTGAAGTGAGCAATGGAAGTGTTCAGTGAATCCACTTAAAAATGGCGGAAGCTGAGATAATTTGCCGTCTCAGTCATTCAAAAAATATAAACAAAGTAATCAGCCTCCATTCTTTTTTGGTTTATTTTGTTTTACAAATAATTATTATCTTCTTAGTAAAGAAAAAATCTGCCGTCGAAGCGAGTGCCCATTAGGAATAAATTTCTGCCATGAACAACGGGTCAAGTGAAAATCGAATTTGTTTTGATTATAGTACACAAATGTCAAAAGACATCTGATTCTGGTTTGCTGAGTTCAGTCCATAGGTAGAGTTAAGCACAATTGAGGTGGAAATAGGAGGTGGAAATCGTTGCTATAGGGAGTTGTTTTTCCTTCTTGCTTATTTTTTCTTAAAAATAATCAATCAAGATATTTGATTGTGTGCATACATTTTATTAATTAATGTGTTTTCTTATAAAAAAATTACGTGAGACTTTCTGGTCTAAACTTCTTATAAAAATTAGTTGCAAAAAGAATTTGATAAATTTTCCAGTAGTCCGAGACACATTTTGAAAACAGTTTATTTTTTATAAATGAATAGGCACATTTAAATAATACCCTGTGAACTTTTGGATCAATGTTTAGAATAAGGAGTTTTTTCCCTCAATTTTTTATTTGTTTTCGAATGATTTCATGAATAGTTTCAATAGTTCGTTTTAATTATTACTAGATCCTATTATATTATATATAGTAATCTATAATCCTATTATATCCTATTATAAATAGTAATCTAAATAAATAAATTGACGTCTCAAGTCGACAAGAAATAAAAGGAACAAACGTAGGGTCTAGACACGGATAACTTTTTTTTCACATGAAACAAATTACAGATCCCATCACCAAGAAAGAAATTTTTCGCGATTGCACACAAAATTGAAAAAAATGTATTTCAGTTTGATTTTTAATAAAAATTTCAATCACACATGAATAATTTTTATTTGAATAGCAGGAATTGTTTGTTAATAATATGTAATTCAAATAAAAATTTTATTAAGCTATTTGCGAATTGTTGCAAATAAAATTGGTGGCATAATTAAAATCAGATCAAATGATTTATTTGAAAATATATTTTTATTTGATTATGGAAATTCAAATAACTTCAGAGGGTATAGGTAACAGTATATGTAAGGCGTCACTGACAAAGTCACTAGAATTCTAAAGCAATATAGGGTGAAACAGATGTTACCGCCAGAAAAGGTAATCTTTTAAGCAAGAGTAACATTCACCCAAAGATCGGTTCCAATTCTAGGCATCAGTATTGTATATGCTGTGCCTTTTAGCTGTCATCAGCATTCATTGGACAAACCCGGTGGAGTATTTCACCTCGTTTAAAAGAATGTACAAATGTTGTGAGCATTTACAATCAGTTAGAAGTTAATTACAGACAAATTAATCTTACGCAGACTTTTCAAAATAGACTCAAACTTTTCTTATAAGTTTAATCACTTCTTAACATCAAAACAAAATCAAACACAAAAAAATACGCTCTCATAGTCTTGAAATATGGAGAAAATAAAATATTTGATTTGCAAATTAATATTGATTCGCAAGAAGTTACTTACTTTATTTTTACGCATGAATTTTCAACAATTATAAAATATGTTAAGTATTTTCGAGAATTTTTATTTCAAAACTATTTAAACACTTTTTCAATCAAACAAAGCCTACAAAGTTCACACAAGTCTAAAGTTCCACGTAAGTCTTACCTAGGGTTCCACTGGTATTCCTAAAAACACTGAAGTTATTCCCAATAGTAATGATAAATATCAATAGTGTTTACGGCAAACAGTAATGCTAAATCATTGTGTAGCAGAGTCATTGAGCACTATAGCAACCGACACAGAATCGACAAGATTAATGTCCCTGTTGCAAATAATTAAACTAGTTTTTCTATTTAAAATCTTGAACGAACGTAATTAGTGCATCACTCTAATATTTTATATTGCCTGCACAAACAAAGATTTCATCGTTTTTCGCAATCAATTTATTTATTTATTTCTTTTCCATGAAAGCGAACAATGCAGCATTAAAAAAATAATAAATAAATTCTTATTTAAAAGGAAAAATCAAACTTTCTTGCACGGGATTCGGAAAAGTCAACTTGTTTGCACGGAAATCTGAATAAAAACTGCGAACGATTGCCACGAATTCACCTCATGCGATCCTCGATATGATGACATGAAACGCAGTCGATATCTAAAATGTGTAGCCTGAAACGCGCTCAAAACCCAAAATGAGCTGCACCAAGCGCCCTCATTTTGGCCTTGGACGCAAAAATCTTGCTCCCAAAAATTTGGCCTTGGACGCAAAAATCTTGCAGCATTTTCCCTAGAGAGCCGAAAACGAGTTTGAGGCAAAAAAAAGGCACCCCAAAGAAGATGACTATCTCATTATACCTGATCAATGCAAAGAACGTTGTTTAAAATGATCTCCTTAACACGATTGTCATTACAAACGTTTACGTGGACAGTATTTTTGCCAATGATTTTCGTTGTTCCGATCAACTGCTAGACGCACACTTTGGTTTTTCACTTCGGTGAACTCGGAAAATTGACGTCTGTCCTGACACATGTGCGACGTTGCACCGCTATCTAAACACCAGCCATTGTTTGTTGAATTCCAAGCAATGCTCATGGCTATGGCGGAAGGTTTGATAGCTAAGAAAGCATCAGCTTCAACGTTGGATGTGCTCGGCTTCGATGATTTTGCCTTGTTCTTACTCCAGCAATCGGATGCCTTATGACCTGGCTTATGACAGAAATTACACTTGTACAGCTTTGGGCGATTTTGATTGCTTGTGTTTGTTCCTGTTGAATTTATTTGCTAGTCATTTCTTCCGTTAAAGTTGTGCTTTTTCTTCGCACAAGTTTTTCTTGTTGTTGCTGGTTAGCTTGAGTTACTTTTTCTTTACGCGCACTGAACTCCTCCAATAGCTTTTTTTTAAGGCTTCCGGTGTTGGCAAGTCGTCTCTCGCCTCTATTGCGCATCTGAAGTTTTCATAGCTTTCCGGGATACTATAAAGAAGCAGTATTGCTAGCAAGTCCTCAGCAACGCCAATTTCCATCTCAGCCAACTTGTCAACTGTGCCAAAGAAATTATGTAGGTGGTCCATCATACTTTCAGCGTCTCTCATTTTGGTAAACAGCAACTGCTTAAACAATGTAGCTTTGCGCGCTGGTCCACGTGAATGGTACACCTCTTCAAGTTTTGCCCACACTTTGTTGGATGTTCCACAGTGCTTTATGTGGCAAAGCTCTGAGGGTGTCATGGCCAAACTGATGTCCGCTCTTGCCTTTTGATCTGCAACAATCCAATCCAAGCATTGATGTCCGCCTGGTTAACAACCGCAGCGTTTTCCATGACTGGAGCCGGCTTAGCATTTAAGCCAATTACATATTCCCAGGAATCGTTTTTTACTAAAACAGCACACATTTGGAGTTTCCATGTGTCGATGTTCTCCTTGTTGAGTTTTTCAATATTCAGCGAATGTCCAGACATTTTCTTTTCAATGGAATTGTACACGTTTGAGGTTAACTATAAAAATTATATAATTTTTCTTCCTATTGTAATATTTTCGGCCTGGGGTTGGTCGAATAAAACTCGATTTCACTTTTATAATCACACAATGAAACACTTTATTTATCAAACAAACTTATTTAAACTCAGATCGCACTGTTATTCAACTTTACTATCTAGAATTCAACACTTTATTTCAACTCAATCACGTATTACTTTATTACCGATTTTCACAAGTCCACGTTTAAAATATAACCCTCCGTACGAGCCTGTCACCCGTGTATTTATACAAAACTAAGCACCTTCTAGTACGTTCCATACTTCCCCTTTGGCAATTTCCCACTGGTACTCCTCCGCTGAATTCCAAGGAGGGGAAATCGAAATTCGAGCTTCGATTATGACAGCTGCTGTCAGATGAATTGAATGACAGTTGGGTATGTTCGTTTAGTGAATCGAGCGGGTGCGTTTGAAGAGTGAATCGATGGGTGCATTCAGGGACTCCTGCGTGTTATTTTATTTCTTGTCGCCACATAACATTGCCCCCCTCTTAGTTTTGTTCGTCCTGAACAAGTGCGTCATCGTTGCTTCCGTGGTAGCGATGTAGGCGATCAACATGGATACTTTCATCTTCGCTCTTGGTCCTCTTTGGATTCGGAATACGGCATCATTAATTCGCGTTACAACTTGGTGGGACCTTCCCAGTCCTTCTGAACCTTTTTACGATGTGGGTTGTAGAGCCATATTAGATCTCCCTCGTTGAACTCGGGTGCCGTTGCTCGCGCATCGTATCTCGTCTTCATGCGGTCGCTTGCAACTTTTATATTGCTTCTGGTTCTCTGGTGGATGTCATTAATCCTTTCCCTAAGGTCAACCACGTAGTCCTCCTCGCATGTTGGGTCTTCAGTGGGAAATCCGAGTTTAAGCTCACTGGGTAGCCTGGCAGTTCGTCCAAATAAAACTTCAGATGGAGTATATCCAGTTGTACTGTGAATGGCATTTCGGTAGGCCATGAGGAATTAAGGTATTCGCCGATCCCAATCCCGTTGATTCTCGTCCACGACTTTAGAGAGATGTTCCTTCAGTGTCTTGTTGAAGCGTTCCACCATTCCATCTGATTGTGGGTGAAGAGGTGTGGTCCGTGTCTTCTGTAGTCCGATTGCTGTGCATACCTCCTGGAATATCTTCGACTCGAAGTTTCTTCCCTGGTCGGAATGTAATTCCATTGGCACTCCAAACCTGCACACCCAGTGGTCCACTGTCTGATCGACAATGGTTTTCGCTTCTTGATTTGGGATCGCAAATGCCTCGGGCCACTTGCTGAAGTAATCGGCAATAACCAGGATGTAACGATTACCGCTTTCAGCGTGGTCGGTACGCAAGATGAATTTCTGGCCGCTCAGGTACTTCTGGAAATGTTTCGTCGCCAGTATTAAAGCAAGGAATTCTCGCCTGGTAACACAATAATTTCTCTCTGGTCGGGTAAGAACTTTACTGAAGTATGCTACAACTTTCTCCTGCCCATCGTGTAACTGCGACAATACTGCGCCAACACCCACATTGCTAGCGTCTGCGTCCACAATAAATGTCTTGCCGGGGATGGGGTAAGCTAGTACCGGTGCTTCGCAAAGTCGCTGCTTCAGATGCTGAAAGCTTCTTTCGCACTCACCTGACCATTTAAATTGTCTACCTTTCTCAGTGAGCTAGTGCAGACACTTTGCAATCCCGGAAGGAATGCAAAGGGAATGCAAAATGGAAAACCATTTCGCTCCAGAGAGTGTGTCCAGTGTGTCATCGATTCGAGGTATAGGGTAGCTGTCCTTCTTTGTGACATCGTTAAGCCTCCGGTAATCCACGCAGAATCGAGTACTGCCGTCCTTCTTTTTCACCAGTACAACAGGCGACGCCCACGGACTTTTCGAGCTTTCGATTAAACCTTCTCTTTCCATGGTCGATATCATCTCGGCGGCCTCGTCCTGTTTAGCCAACGGAAGTCGTCTGGCAGGTTGGCGGATTGGTCTAGCATCTCCGGTGTCTATGCGGTGTTGTACTAAGTGTGTTCGGCCATAGTCTCCATCCTGTGAGGCAAATATATCAGCAAACTCGCCAATGAGATTTTCCGCTATGGTTTGCTGCTCCTGATCTTGCTCACAGTCTCCGAGTATAGTCTTACATACCTCGGCCAATTTCGATGGAGAGACAGGACTTGCAGGCTCACTCTCAGCTAATGTCGAAATGGCTGCAACGGGCACACATCTTCCGATCACCTCTCCTGAGCTTAACGGTGCGCTTATTTGGGTTCATCAGTCTTACCGGCACCATGTTATCCCTGGGCTCTGCAAGAATTTTTCCCACGACTTAACTTTTAAATTCACTTTTGTTATCTGGCTCGATGAGATAGAATCAGTGGTTCACAGGATCACCCTCCAAACGTGTCCAAAGAACTGTCTCTGAAGGGGGTCGCAGAACTTCATCGCCTCCCAGTATTGCTCGAAGATTCACCGCGTTGTCGTTTCCGTATACCATAGGGATCTCGACGGTTCGATACCTTAGCACCTGCATTCGAAGGTCAAGAATTACCTCGTGTGCCTTCATGAACCACTCCAATGATGCATTCGTCGCATATGTCGGCTACCAAGAATGCATGTGAGAAGTTCAATCCCTCTAGTTGTATCTGTAGCTGCACCTCCCCGTATACTTTGGCCGCTTCTCCTGTAGCTGTCTTCAGACTGTAGCAACTGGTGTTATGTAGCCAGGTCGTCTGAACAAGGTCTCTTCGGATGATGGAGGCCGTGGCACCTGTGTCGATAGTGGCCACAAATTTTCTGTTGCCAATAATTGCCTTCACTGTAAGACTCCTGCTGCAGCGTTTTGTTTGCGAGACTTGGATGCTGGTCCTGGGGGCGTCAATTCCATCAACCAAATTCTGCCCCCGCGAAGTTGGTTCTTAGGAGTTTTCCCGACTGCTGTTGCTCCGAAACTTGTCCAGCAGGTTGAACGTTGTCCCTGCCAGATGCTTCTTCATTTTGCCTTCTTCTAGCGCAATGTGGGCAGCTTGCTTGTCTAGGTGGAGCTCTGCACTGTCGCTGTAGGTGTACCAACTTGTTGCAATTCCAGCACCTTATTTGTCCTCGACCGTTGTTCGCGTTTTGTCTCTCCATTTCCACGCGCTGCAATGAGCATTCTAGCGTAGCCATTTCCCTTATGCGATGGCTACCTTGCGAAGCTTGGTCTGCAGCTTCCATTGTCAGGGCGAATGCTAGTGCTTCAGCGAGAGTCTTCTTACCTGCCATTCTTACAGCCATTTGTAGCTTTCCATCCGCAATGGCATTAGTAAACGCATCGGTTGCCAACTCGTTTATTATCTCCCTGCTGGTGTTGGGATAGGACAAATTCGCTAATCGCTCGATGTCGGCTTGCAACTGTTGAAGCGTCTCACCCCTTGTCTGAACTCTTCGGCGCAACTGGACCCGGTAAACTTGCTGCATGTGGTCGTCGCCAAACCTCATCTCGATGGCCTTCACCATGGCTTCATAATCTTTTTGTTTTTCTTCAGGGATGGTCTGCAGCAATTCGGCAGCTGTTTCTCTGAGCGCAAGCGTGAGAGCAATTGATTTATCTTCGTTGTCCCAGTTGTTTGTCAACGCTGCAGCTTCAAATTGTCGGCCACGATGTTTGGCCATCGAAGACAGGCGGCTGCATTTCTTTGCGTCGTGCTCCTCCGTTGTCCAGCTCCTTAGCCAGTTGTTCTACTTCCGATTTGACTTCAGAGAATTTTTCCTCCACGCTTTCAATTCTTTGATCTACTGCCTGGAACTTTCCTCAAAAACGTGTTCTGGGAATCAAGTTTGCCTTCTAGAGCTTTCTTCTGCTCATCGAACTTAGTATCTAGCTTTTCTTCGAGAGTATTCTTTTGTTCTTCGAAAGCATTCTTTTGTTCTTTTTGGCCGCTCTCCAGCTTCTCGAATTAGTCTTCGATAGCGTTCTTTTGTTCTTTTTGGCCGCTCTCCAGCTTCTCACATTTGTCCAGAAGCAACTTCATGAAAGCGGGCATTTCATCGGCAGTACTTACTGCGCTTTGTTGCTGCTCTACTTGAACTTCGAACAGCATCGTGTCTGGGTATCCACCTTCCTCGGTAATAGCGTCCTGGAGTCGGAGCAATAATTCCCTTTTGAGCTCCGAAGTCTGGAGGTTTCCTTTACCCAATTCTGCTTTTAACTCAGCTGTTGTCAATTGTTCAATTTTTCGACCCATTTTTAATTGTCTTCAGTCAATTTTCACAACACAATAAGTTTATATTTTATATCTGTTCCAGAAAATTCACTTGCGAATAAACAAATCACTGACACCGTTTTTATAACTTAGTTAATTATAGCTTTATCGCACAATCAGTTTCAATATATCCGGAATATTCCACAATCAAATTTGTATGGAAAATTCCACTTTGTATGGAAAATTCCACTGCAAAAATAAATCGTTTTAGTCACCGACGCTATTTACGCGCACTTTTTCTAGAAATCTGCACTTAAAACTGTTTGACACGCTAACACTGTTCTGGAAAATTCCACTGTAGAATTTACCCCGACCAACTATGAATTTTATCCCCAATTTCTGACACCAATGTAATTTTTTCGGCCTGGGGTTCGTCGAATAAAACTCAATTTCACTTTTATAATCACACAATGAAACACTTTATTTATCAAACAAACTTATTTAAACTCAGATCGCACTGTTATTCAACTTTACTATTTAGAATTCAACACTTTATTTCAACTCAATCACGTATTACTTTATTACCGATTTTCACAAGTCCACGTTTAAAATATAACCCTCCGTACGAGCCTGTCACCCGTGTATTTATGCAAAACTAAGCACCTTCTAGTACGTTCCATACTTTTCCTTTGGAAACTTCCCACTGGTACTCCTCCGCTGAATTCCAAGGAGGGGAAATCGAAATTCGAACTTTGAATATGACAGCTGCTGTCAGATGAATTGAATGACAGTTGGGTATGTTCGTTTAGTGAATCGAGTGGGTGTGTTTGAAGAGTGAATCGATGGGTGCATTCAGGGACTCCTGCGTGTTGTTTTATTTCTTGTCGCCACATAACACTATTATATAATTACAATCCAAATTTAACTTGCAACAATCTTTCAGTTAGGGTACTGGGCCCATAACCTGTTGTTTTTTAATAGATTTCAGCTTCGGATGTGTGAGAAATAAAAAGATTTTAGACTAAGTTTAACAGAGCACGTCTTTACTGTTCGTTGGTTTTCAAAGGGTCAAAAAGAATGAGAAAAAGGAGAAAGATAAAAGGAGGAATGAAATGTTCTGTCAAAGTGATAGCTGGGTTTACATCATTAACCCGTTTTGACATCGGTGCTTTGTTAATACATACAACAATTTCAAGGTGCAATTTTTTTTATTAATAAATACCGTTCCTCGAAAGTTCTTTTAGAGGCCAAAAAAAATCCTTAGTCGCACGACAAAATATCATTGTGAGAAAATTTAACACCAGAAAAATCTTAGCAATCTCAAAACCAGTTTTCTGTTATTAGCGTCGGAGGTTGAGCCGTTAATTCAGAGATCAAATTCAACAAAAACTGTTCGCCGCGGAATATGGTAAAATAATATTATTGGCAGTGTTGTTCGCAAAAAACCATACATATCAGTGGGAAATCAACGGGAAATCAAAACAAAAAGCTTACCGACGAAACAAAATGTAACTTATTTGACTCCGCTGGTAGAAAAATAGTCTAGCAGAAGCCCTGTATTCGGCTCAAAAAAATTAATCTATGTTCGACAGTTAAACATGGAGGATGTTGCGTCATTTTGTGCGGAGTTCTATATGGCTGCCGGAAAGAGGAACTGGTAACGGAAATTTTGAATTCATCGAGATAATAATGGAAAAATATATTCCTCATTGTTCTTAAAAAATTGCATCAATGGGCAGAAAAAAATTAATTTGACCTCGAAGTGTACTTCACATAATCGTACGCGAATGTTACTCAAAACTCAACAACATAAGAAACCAGCTAAAAACTCACAGCCACAGGAACTTAATCAAATTGAGAAATTTTGAGTAGAGATCAAAACCCGACTAAAGAATAGTAGCCCCAGTAACAAGTTTGAGCTTAAAAACAAGGTGAAGGAAGTTAAAAAATCTTTTACTAAAGTAACAGCAAAAGATGCTCATGATGCCTCGCCTCGTAGAAGCGAGAAATTAAATGCTTCACTTTTATATTGGATTCCTCCAGCTACTGCCCACTTCCTCCAGAATTCCTTGGGTCTTAGAGTTCCTTGCCTGGTAGTACCGAAAAATGATGTGCTTCACCGTTATAATGAATTCCTCCAGCTCCTGCCCACTTCCTCCAGAATTGACTGGTAGAAGCGAAAAATGATATGTCCCACCTTTATAATGATTTCCTACAGCTCCTACCAACTTCCTCCAGAACTCCTTGGGTTCATTGGAGCTCCTTTTTTGCATTGAATACAAACGATGAACGAAGGCAAAAATCCTTCAAAATCTTCAGAAGATACCACATCTGGCGTTATGTTTGCCGTTATGTCATATTTGGTGTATATACATATAAATATATATAAAGCTATGTATCTACCCAATATAACAGTTGGTATATAATACCGAAGTTGGTATGGTTATGCCCGATTTCTAAGTGGTAAGAACCATCCTTTTTATGAGAGACACCATAAAAACAGCCAGCAAGCGTAGTGTCACAAAACATGTCATAGTAGTAAGCTACACGCATGAATCCTCTTTACTACCTATAAAAGTAGTGTTTTCTCTGTTTCTGTAGTGCTTATCGCGTTTGGTAGGCTGCTATCCAGTGAGTGCAGCTACTAGTACCGTCAGTTCGTGCGGCTTTCTCCCCACGTGCGTCGCTAGGTAGAAGGGTCTTGTTCTTTGTAGTCGCCGCTGTCTCGTTAAAGGTACGAATCATTTCATTGTTGCAATGAACATGAAGACGAGCACTAATCTTCCGAGAAAAGTTTGCTGGTTCTTCGCTCACAGAAGCTATTCCTAAATCTCTGTGGATATCACTGTTCCTTATATACCATGGAGGATTCACAATTGCTCTAAGTGTCTTATTTTGGAAAGTCTGCAACATGCACATGTTGCTCGGCTTGGTACAACCCCAAAGTTGTATACCGTATGTCCAGAACGGCTTTAACACCTGCCTGTACAAGAGCAGTTTGTTATATCTGCTTTATTTCGAAAATGTTCCGATAGGCCAATACATTTCTCTGAGTCTTATTTCGAGCTCGTCATGCTTCTTCTTTGCGTGTGGCTTCCACCTTAGTTTTTTGTCTAGGGTCATCTCTAGTTATTTCGCTTCATTTGCATTAGGTATCTGTGCAGAGTTTATGAACATAGGTAAATTTTTCACCTTTCTGTGCGTAAAATTGAAATGCGTTGACTTGTTAACTCGTTAAGAACTATTCGCAAAATTTTCGTCCACACGTAAATTTCTTCTAATGCTTTTTCAATTTCATGTGTTACAAGCCGGGCACAATGTGTGTCTGTCGCTGTATCTCGCCACATTTTTCACCTAAAATCAGAGACACAGCGAGATACGCGTTGTGTCGCTATATACGTGTTACCGTAAGCTGGACTGCGAGACACAGACACAGATACTCATTGTGTCCCAGCTATTATTCTGTAGACTTGATTTATTGTTAAATGATTAGCTCTAACGCCGAATTGATGATCCGGGATCAAGCGTTTTTTTGCAATAATTGTTGGTTGTAATCGCTTCAGCAGAAGTTTCTCAAGGATCGTCGATATTATCAGTAGAAGCGATATAGACCTATAAGATTTTTTGTCATTTGGACATTTCGCCGGTTTTGGAACCATAATGCGACTTCAGCAACTTCCCATTGCCTTGGAAGCTTGACTAGTGCCTTTTTCGGCAGGTAGTTCTTTCAAGTTTTCGCCAGGGATCAGGTTGTATCCAGGGGACTTATTATTTTTAAGTGTGCTTATTGTCTGCCGAAGTTAAACAAATGACACTTTTTTTTAAGCTATCAGGTTTCGCGTTGTTATTTTGAACGCCGGCTAACGGCGGACCTACGAAAGGCTTGAAAGCTCCACCCAAGTGTTCCGCAAACAAATCCGCTCTTTCTTTATTGGGGCCGAATGACTATAGGTTTCTTGAAGAACTTAACTAACTTTTTTCCACAGCGAGTAGTTCGAGTTCCTATCCGCCGACAAGCGGATACTCCTATAGGAGTACTGTACTACTTTCAGCAGTTCCGTACTCCCATAGTCCTCCTTTCGTATTTGTACTCCTCATTATGAAAGACCTAAAAATGTCTTACACTTGCAGCAAGGTGTAATTTTAACCTTAATAAAGTGAATTCACCTCAAATTTAATTCACCTGGTCCACCCGATTATTTTTCATACCGGTATCCACCATATCTGGTGAGCATTACCCTATCCGCCACCTTGGGAGGCGCCCAATTGGGGACCAGCAATCCCAGAAGGGAAATTTCATACTTGCTGCAAGAATCAGCGATAGTTGATGCTGCCATCGCAAATCTATCTTTTGTGGCTAGTACAAGGCCAACTAAGTGTGCTGCTGGGCGTTCCACCGAATTTGGTGAAAACCCATATAAATCCGAAAGAGCCAAAGATGTTGAGATTTCTGATGCCGATGAAGTTGATCCACCTACTATTTACTTATGTTTTTGAAATGCCTTTTTAATAGGATTTTTTTTTCAAATAACCTATTAAATTTTATTTAAAAAGACTTTTTATTTTAAAAGACATTTTATGTCTATATTTATTTTTGAAGACTTAAAAATTTCTGTACTCCTATTCTTTTCTAAAAGCTTCCCTCTCTCTTTTCACGAATCAACTCTTCGATTTCGAGCGGATATGTGGTGCGTACATGTCCGTCAGTGCTTACTTCTGTCTTTTGGAAAGAAGTGTTTTGCACGCAGTGTTCTGAATTACTTCAATGAATTTGTCAACTGCGACTTAAAATTCTAATGGAGTTCTCAATGACACATTGAAGCCAACATCCTCCTTACAGTCCTTTCTGAAGGCGTACCAGTTCGTCTCTTTGTTGACTAATCTAGGAGCTCTTTCTATTTTCGCTATGCTTCCGCCAATCTTCAAAATTACTCTTAAGTGGTCTGAGCAAATATCATAACACTGTTCGACTCGCGTAAGGTATTTGGGGTCCCTTAGCGATGAAGAAGTCGACAAGGTTAGGCTTTTTATTCCTGTCGGTTGGCTAATATGTTGACTTTCCCGTGGAGAAAAAGTCCGCCCCACATTTCATACTGCTTTTGTACAGTAATCTGCCTCTTGTTAAATTGCATCTTCACCGTAGAACCACAGTGATGTAGCTGTGGCGGTAGTAGTAGCGGTAGTAAGAGCTGTCAAAAGTCAAAACACATGTATTCAGTGTATTGCGCACACAATGTGTGTCTGTGTTATTGAATTTGTGTCATCCGTTGTACAAAAATATTAAATCTAGTTCAAATTAACTCAGAGTATCGACCATTGTTTATAAACGAGGTTTTTGTTCGACATAGCCGCGCTACAGCATTGTGTTAAGTTTTTTTCCGTACTACGCCACATGGCTCCGCGGCTGTACTACGTACTACTGCAACATACCACCGCTACGGGCATTGTGGTCCCACGGTCAAGCCCAAAGAGTATTATTATCGCAGATATTGTACTAGAAGATTTATTTGACAACTGCTTCAATAAACTAACCACCACAAATTACTTAATAACTAGATATTCAACTAAAGCGTCCCTTTCCCCCCAAAACCCATTTGTTTATTTGTTGTTGTTGTTTTGAGTTCCGTGTCGGAGAATACGTGTGAGAAAAGTAAACAAAAATTTGAGAGCCCGCCAAAATAGCGAGGTGAATTTCACACTGACATTTGAAAAATTTAAATACATATCTTAAAAAAGTCATAAAAGATAACACACAAGTCATTAAAGTCAAAATGACAATTCTGTTTTAATTTTGCCCACACTTGGGGTGAGCCTACATTGAGACTACAAAATCGTAAAATTTAGTTCATTTGAATGTGCCTGGAAATACTGGAATGTTTATGACGTAATTGGATATTTTTACGAATTTGGTCTTTTTTTCAATATAGTTCGGGTCACAAATTACTTGTTACTAAATATTCAACTTGTGCGTCCCCTCTCCCCCAAAACCTATTTGTTTATTTGTTGTTTATGCTTTTCGGTTTTGTGACGGTGAATGCGTGTGAGACGCTTATTATTATTATTACGCAGTTGGGCTTTTCTTTTCTCCAGAATCGTTCATGTGTTATTGATGTTCAGTTTTTAATTATGTAGGAATGCAGAAAAAATTAGTTATTCAGCAAAACAAGAGCAACAGTTAGGAAACAATCGAGAAAACTTCCATTTTAGGAAAAGGCTTTTGATTTTTACTTGCGTAAAATATTAAGCGTTCCCAAATTTAAGAAAAATGAAGAAGTTTGTTGCGAAAACTAAGTTAATGCAAAATAGCCGGCCGACATTTCGAATGTTTACATTGTGTCCGTCACTTTAGTGTTCCATGTTCATCCGGTCCAATTGTGATCGTCAGCTGCTGTTTTTGTCTTTCCGAATTACAATCGAATTTCTACTTCTTAGGTATTCGGAGTTAACACCTCGTCTGCACATGCAGTCGAAATTCGATTGTATTTCGAAAAGAGCAAAATGAACGAGAGAGTGTTGAGAAACGTTTTCTGCGTTGTATCCACTCTCGCGCTGACACCAAAGGAAAACGGCATTCGAAAAGGGAAATTTCTAGGCCGCTAATGAAGTTCGGCTAGACGAATGTTCTGGGCACAGCTTCATTACTAATTTGAATTGTAAAGGCAGTGGGTGTTTCGTTTAATTTGCCAGTTTGAAATTAAAGTATATGTTAATAAAGAAGTGTGGCATTAAAAGCAAAGATAAACATTAAAACACGAAACAAAGGAGGACAGTGAACAAAACGTTAACAAAGGACTGTAATTGTAGGAAAGAATCGAAGGACAAGGTAAAACAAAGAAACTTTACATTCAGGCAGTGTAGCCTAATTCCATTTTTTTTACCAGGCGTACACACAGGGAATAAAGGAGACAATCCTACAGTCAGAGCGAGGCATTATCGTTCTGCAGATTCCCTTTTAAAAATCCCAGGAACGTTAATCCCAGGGCGGGATTTAGTTCAAATTGTATCGAATTTTAATTCGACACCACACCGGCTTAACGGCCAAGTTCGGCAACCGCTTACATAAGCCGTTGGTGGCCGAGCGGTTAGCGGAGCCGTTCCTTGAACGGTGTCGGAGGTTCCAGGTTCGAGTCCCGGTTCAGGCAGCGGAAGATAACCTTTTTTATTTTATCTATCTTATTGCAATCGATTATTTTTCATTGTCTTAGTTTTTTTTCTTGCTTTGTTTCTTTATGTAAATTTAAATTGTAAATTTTGGGATTTATTTGGCGATGTAAAGTGCATATATGCGTGTAGTACATGTATATATACATTACCGTAGGCCTTGAAACAAATTCCTGGTAGCATTTAAAGATCATTTATAGTGTCTAAATTAAAATAATTGTAAAGTGGTAATAGGTATTTATATACGTAAAATACGTATCAAACGCCGTGGGAGCAACATCTATGCAGTGGCCACTTCATCGACAGTTGCGGATTTTACCGGTGAGTCATTTGATTACTTACATTTACTATTTTAATTAAGGCACACATAAAGTGAATTTAAACCTGTGGGAATTTAAAAGAATTTAAAAGTGAAGCCAAATCCAAGCCCAGGTGCGAAACATTCGAACTTTGGTTTGTGAAGGCATTTTGTTGTTGTTTTGCGTGGTGGAAAGAAGCCACTTAAGATATGTGCATAGACTTACACTACAGTCGCACTGAGTAAAGCCAAGTAATTTTCAAGAAAATTTTTTTTAATGCAAAGACAAAGTTTATATTTAAATAAGTTTTATTTGGAATTTTAAAAGAAATTAAAGCTAAATGAAAGTTAAACTAAAACTAAATTAAAATTAAAGTAAAGTAAAGCTAAAGTAAAATTAACTTAAAATAAAACCTAAAGTTAAAGTAAAAGCTTAAGTAAATTAAAATTATATTAAAGTAAAGTAAATATAATTTTATAAATTTTAACAATGAATTTTATAATTAAAACATGAAATTATATGAGGAAATTTAAACATGGTTTTTAACTGAGGAGGGATGAAAGGATGAGGAAGATATAGTGAAGGGAAGGACGGTCATGTAGGGAAGAAGAAGATGCCAACTTAAGGGGTTACTTGGCGAGAGAAGTAACCATGGTAGGGTGGGTAGAGAGAGATTTCTCGCGACATCTTAACACCGTGATGTCAGACAAGACTGGCATGATCTTGTGATTGGGAACGTAACAGTGTCAAGAACCCGCGCCCTCCGACGAGCTGTGGATGGCTACCAGCATGCCAGCAAAGACACTAGGCCAAATCAACGTCCCATTACAATGGCGCCCAAAACGTGAGGCCTGCCTCGATGGCAGGAGTTTAATTTTTTGATATTTTTTGAGCCGCTTCATTTGGTTTTGATTTGCTTGAATAGTTTGATTTATTTTGATTTTTTTTTTCTTTTCTTTTATGTGACTTGTTGTCTTCTTTTTCCATAAGTCCCGATGACTGAACGGTTTTAGTTCGGTATCGCGTTGCGATGGGAAAAGATGGCTTCAATCCGTGTGCAGAGTTGTGGAAGGCTTGAGTCATGTGAAAATCGGCAAAGCTGGTTCACTCATGCCCGATCTTTCGTTTACACACTCGAATGCACAAAAGTTAATTAAAGCTGCAGAATGTGTTCCTTAGAGACTCGGGGACTCCGTCAGAGTTCTCGGATGATCCTTTGGAATGTGTTGTGTTTATTTTGTAGATTTTGGAGTCTTGTGAGGTAGTCGTTGCGACTACACATGTACTGAAATCAAAAGTAAATTAATTTGTGATTCTTAAATTTTAACGTAGTTTAACAAGTTTTACCCGAATAGTAGATTATTTTATTTTGTTTGCGTTTGGCTCGCACTATGGCGTCTTCTTCTTCCTCGGATGATTTGACCTTCCTCTAGCTGGATTCCTCATCCAATCCCAAAATGATTAATTGTTTGAAATTCTTAAAGTGAATTTGAAAACCTCCAAGTTTTCTTCTAAAATAAAGAAGATTTTCATTACATAATTTATTTTTTTTTAAATTAATTTTACTTTCTAAATCTGGTATCTTCTACACATTTTACATTTTTATACGTTGTTTTTATTATTGGTATTATGAATTTAGCTTGCATATTTTTTATCAAACTCTGAAAATTTCTGATTGCAATAGGTCAGGTGATTAAAGATCCTGGGTTTTTTATTGGGTTAAGAATTTTCGGTTGGTCTTTCTACTGTCGACAAGAATAGTGTTTGAGTCCTGTAAATTTCGCTGAGTCTGTTTTAGATAGGATTCAGTTCACAGCTCTCATAATCTTTCTCTCAGTTTTTAAAATTTGCGGAAGTTTTTTTTTATCATTTTTCGTGTCTGCCGTTTGAAGTTTTTCGAGTAATCCGTTCAGTAAGTGGAAGAAGTGGTTATGTCAGACAGCCGTCAAAGCAGGAGACAATCCTTGTACGACGAACTACAAAGACTACGTGCTAACACTGAAGAAGATTTCAACCGATTTCAATCGAGGTTTAACGCCACCATAGACCGTTTTAGGCTTAGCGACAGCTTCGATTTTTCTGCCGAATTGAACCAGATAGTGACCGATTCGTCTGACGACATGCCACGGGGAGAAGATCAAAACGAGGCCCCTGCCAATATTGGTCAAGTAAACCCCGTTGAGGCGAATCTTGGTACTGGAGATCCTGGTCCGTCCAATAGAGGTTCAATTGACATCGAAAATTTGGCGGATAAAATTGATAGGAGCCTAACCGTGAATCAAATAAGGTTTTTCGAACAGCTAGATAGATTCATGGGCAAAGTCCTGGAAAAGCTGGATCAGCAAAATCCACAACGCTTAGATCCTAGGCCACCAAATCAACTGCCTCCTACACCAAGTCCTCGAACTTCAGTCTCGTTGGCCAATTCGGAAAACCAAGGCTCGTCGAACGTTAGTTCTTCTGGTGTGTGCAGGATTGACAAATGGAACGTAAAGTTCGATGGAAAGGAAAATATAGGCGATTTTCTTTTCAAAGTTAATCGGTTGCAGCTGTCTTCGTCGTACACCGATGACCAGATCTCAGCAAACTTCCACACCCTGCTGGATGGGAAAGCGAATACGTGGTATTGGGCTTTCCTACGTAAGCATCCTAACGCAAAGTTGTCGGAAGTTAAAACGGCAATGATAAAAGAATTCGGTCGACAGGAAACGGATGTTGATGTTTATATGCGACTTCTAACCCGGAAGCAGGGTTTTAAAGAATCGTTCGACGATTTTTATGGTGCGATCACTAATTTGAACGATCGACTCAACGAGCCGTTCGATTCAAAAAAGTTGATCGACATCATTAAAAATAATTCCAAGGACAAACTTGGTGAGATTCTGCTTTCGGCTGATGTTGGCAGCTTGGAGCAGCTTCGCCACAAGGCGAGGGAGGCAGAACGGTTCCTCTCGAAACGGGTTTCTGCCCATAGGGGGGTTGTTCACGAGTTGGAATCGGAGGTAGCCGATGAGCAGCTGCAATGTGCTGATGAGGAAGTTGCCGCGTTCGTCCAAAGTAAGAAACAGGTTTCTTTCACCAGCTTAAGTTGCTGGAACTGTAATGAACAGGGGCACTCCTTTTATCATTGTCCATCTCACGTCCGTAACCTGTTTTGTTTTCTTTGTGGTTCCAAAGGTGTTAGTACCCCCGAATGCCAAAAACATGCGGGAAACCACCAGAGGAACGAATGGCAGGGCGGGGAAAGTCGTTCCTCAAAGAACAATCCCACCACGAAAAAGCAATAGCTTCCAAACCACCAGCTATAGCTGAGGAGGACTTCTTGGATGAAGTTCCTAAATCGATTTTACAACGGCCAGAAAATTTAACACCGGAATGTCACCCGATCCAGCTCTTTGACTTAAAGTCACTCCACGAGCGCAAGCTGAACTATTATAAAGTTCGTTCTCAGATAATGGGAACCAATAATAGTTCAGCGAGCGACTCGATCAAAAAATGCAGGAAACGGTTTAGAGCGCGCCGAAAACATCGCAAACTAATCGTGGGCTCCATAATTTCATCCGACACAGATGGTAGGATGTATGCCAACATCCAGCTAAACGGTGAGCCAGCTTTCGGCTTGCTTGATAGCGGAGCATCCATCTCTGTGTTAGGGTTTGAGTGTTGGGATTTGGTGAAGAGAAGTGGGATTGTTGTGAAACCATTTAAAAGTCTTGTTCGGACGGCGGATGGGAAATCTCACGATATCGTTGGATACTGTGAGGTTTCAACTTCGCTAAATGGTGTCACCAAGCCTATTTCTTTTTACCTCATTCCCAACTTAACTCAAAAAGTCTACCTTGGGATGAATTTTTGGAGGGAGTTTCACCTCATGCCACAGGTTTGCGAACTCCAAACTGATTTCCTGCAGAGTGAAGAAGAGGCGGATTTCAAAGAGCAGGCAGATCTGATAAAGCTCAGCCCAGAGCAGAACCTCCGCCTAATTGCCACAAAAAAGCGATTCCCCAACTTCGCCGATCTCGGTCTTGGGAAGACAAGTTTGGAAACGCACACCATTGATGTTGGTAACGCGGTTCCAATCAAGTCAAAGCATTACCCTTTGTCTCCAGTGCGTCGGGAGGAGGTGTATAAGGAATTGGACCGCATGTTAGAGCTTGGCGTTATCGAGGAGAGTAACTCTCCTTGGTGTTCCCCTATCGTGTTGGTAAGGAAGCCTGGTAAGAATCGTTTGTGTTTGGATTCGAGAAAAGTCAATAGTGTCACCATACCGGATGCTTATCCGATGCAGCATATGGATGGTCTGATAAGTAGTCTACAGGACACCTACTTCATCACGGGGCTTGACCTTAAAGATGCATTTTGGCAGATCCCGCTTGATGAAGAGTCCAGAAAAAAGACGGCATTTGCTGTACCTGGCCGGCCACTGTATCAATTTACAGTTATGCCCTTCGGGTTATGCAACGCCGCACAAAGAATGTGTCGTCTCGTCGACAAAGTACTAGCTTTGCTACCTGCTTTGCTTCGACAATATGTGTTTGTCTACTTAGATGACCTTCTCATATGCACACCTGACTTCGAAACACACTTACGAGTCCTTACCGAACTGGCTGACTGCCTCCGTAGGGCGAACTTGACTATCAACCTTGATAAAAGCAAGTTCTGTATGCGGGAGATTAAGTATCTAGGATACATAGTCGGCCAAGGTACCCTGAAAACCGACCCCGCCAAAGTGGAGGCAATGGTGAACTTTCCTGTACCCAAGACCTTGAGACAGGTACGCAGGTTTCTCGGCTTAACCGGTTGGTATAGGCGGTTCGTTAAAAATTATGCGGATTTGGCTGCTCCCCTCACGGATTGTCTTAAAAACAAAAAATACTTCAAGCTCACAGAAGTATTGGAGAAAGCAGTGGAGAAATTGAAGGTTGCACTTACCTCTGCTCCGGTTCTTTCACAACCGGATTTCAGCAAACCGTTTGTGATTCAGTGCGATGCATCGTCTGAAGGACTTGGTGGAGTAATCTTTCAACTCGATGAGAGTGGGAATGAAAAACCGATTGCCTTCATGTCAAAGAAGCTTACTAAAGCTCAAAGAAACTACACCGTCACTGAGCTGGAATGCCTCGCTGCTGTTCTAAGCGTAAGGAAATTCCGTGCCTATGTTGAAGGATCACCTTTCCGAGTTTTGACAGACCACTCCAGCCTTAAGTGGCTTATGTCACAAAAGGAGTTGAATGGGCGGTTAGCAAGATGGAGTCTTGAGCTCCAAGGCTTTGATTTTGTGATCGAACATCGGAAGGGATCTCTAAACATTGTGCCGGATGCTCTGTCACGTGCAGACATGGACGAGCTTTCAGCGACAGTGATCGGTGTAGAAGTTGACTTGGCATCGGATGAATTCGACTCGAAGGAATATTCCGAGTTGAGAGAAAACATCATCAAACAACAATCTGCTCTTCCTGACCTAGTTGTATCGGGAAAATTTATATACAAAAGAGTTAGGTTCAGGACCGCCGATTTGTGTGACGAGGACTCGTTATGGCGACTTTGCCTTCCGCAAAATCTTACGCACTCCGCAATCGAAATGGCTCATGACACAAAGCTAACTTGCCACAGTGGCTTTGCCAAAACGTACGCCCGCATTCGCGAGAAGTACTATTGGCCTAGAATGGTAAACGACGTTCAGTCATATGTCAGAGATTGCGAAATTTGTAAGTCAGTAAAGGCGCCAAACACGACCCTTCGTCCACCAATCATCAAGCAGATTGTGTCTGAGAGACCGATGCAACGACTGTACATCGATTTGTTGGGACCTTATCCCCGAACGAAGCGAGGTAACGTGTTCGTGTTCATTGCTCTAGACCACTTCACAAAATTTATGTTTTTAAAAGCACTGCCAAAAGCCACTTCGTCCCGTATAGTGCGATACCTGGAGAGTGAGGTGTTTCACGCTTTCGGCACGCCAGAGGTAGTCCACTCCGACAATGGACGACAGTTTATTTCGCGTGAATTGAAAAGATTTCTAGGCGAGTATGGTGTTAGACTTGTACATACGGCACTATATTCTCCACAGGCTAACAATTCTGAAAGGGTCAACCGAAACATTTTAAGCAAGTTGCGAGTTATGATATCGGAAGCACAGGACGATTGGGATGTGCACCTGTCGAGCATTGCTTGTGCTCTGCGATCCGATGTTCATGATTCAACAGGTTGTCAACCATATTTTGCACTGTTTGGGCAAAATATGATCAATCATGGCTCGAGCTATCAAATACTCCGCAACTTACAAGCACTTTCAGACCCGGAAATGTTGGCTGTGCCCGCCGAAGCCAAACGAATTTTATCACGCACGAAATTGTCAGAGAATCTGCTTAAAGCTTACACAAAATCAAAAAACACTTACAATGCACGATCCAGGCAGGTGTCGTACCAAGTAGGGCAGGAAGTGTTGCACAGGAATTTTGCACAAAGTAGTTTTGTGAGGGGCATCAATGCTAAGCTTCTTCCAAAATTCCTCAAATCCAGAGTACGCAGAATCGTTGGCAACTGCATGTACGAACTCGAAACTCGCAATGGAAAGTTGCTTGGAATCTTCCACGCGAAAGACATCAGGCAGTGAGCTGAAAGTAAACAAACAAAAAACTATCACAAAGCATCTTTCTTGATCACAGATATAAATGGCACTTATCTGATTGATTTGGCAGATTATAGCCCGGCTTTAAGGGTCAGGTTGGCCCCACGTCTGATTTGGCTATCAACAAATAATTTTTTTATGATTTGGCCAGCCGTGTCGTCAATCGTCTGTAATGGCCATTAATGTTTTGTTTTTGTTTTCCCTGCTGTTTTGCACTTTCTATTTACACAAGAAATCGAACACAAATTCGGTTAAACACACGCGTGGGTTCGTTTTTTTGCATTTATTGATCACATTGTGTTCAATAATAGCAAAAGCCCTGTGTTGCGAAAACTAAGTTAATGCAAAATAGCCGGCCGACATTTCGAATGTTTACATTGTGTCCGTCACTTTAGTGTTCCATGTTCATCCGGTCCAATTGTGATCGTCAGCTGCTGTTTTTGTCTTTCCGAATTACAATCGAATTTCTACTTCTTAGGTATTCGGAGTTAACACCTCGTCTGCACATGCAGTCGAAATTCGATTGTATTTCGAAAAGAGCAAAATGAACGAGAGAGTGTTGAGAAACGTTTTCTGCGTTGTATCCACTCTCGCGCTGACACCAAAGGAAAACGGCATTCGAAAAGGGAAATTTCTAGGCCGCTAATGAAGTTCGGCTAGACGAATGTTCTGGGCACAGCTTCATTACTAATTTGAATTGTAAAGGCAGTGGGTGTTTCGTTTAATTTGCCAGTTTGAAATTAAAGTATATGTTAATAAAGAAGTGTGGCATTAAAAGCAAAGATAAACATTAAAACACGAAACAAAGGAGGACAGTGAACAAAACGTTAACAAAGGACTGTAATTGTAGGAAAGAATCGAAGGACAAGGTAAAACAAAGAAACTTTACATTCAGGCAGTGTAGCCTAATTCCATTTTTTTTACCAGGCGTACACACAGGGAATAAAGGAGACAATCCTACAGTCAGAGCGAGGCATTATCGTTCTGCAGATTCCCTTTTAAAAATCCCAGGAACGTTAATCCCAGGGCGGGATTTAGTTCAAATTGTATCGAATTTTAATTCGACACCACACCGGCTTAACGGCCAAGTTCGGCAACCGCTTACATAAGCCGTTGGTGGCCGAGCGGTTAGCGGAGCCGTTCCTTGAACGGTGTCGGAGGTTCCAGGTTCGAGTCCCGGTTCAGGCAGCGGAAGATAACCTTTTTTATTTTATCTATCTTATTGCAATCGATTATTTTTCATTGTCTTAGTTTTTTTTCTTGCTTTGTTTCTTTATGTAAATTTAAATTGTAAATTTTGGGATTTATTTGGCGATGTAAAGTGCATATATGCGTGTAGTACATGTATATATACATTACCGTAGGCCTTGAAACAAATTCCTGGTAGCATTTAAAGATCATTTATAGTGTCTAAATTAAAATAATTGTAAAGTGGTAATAGGTATTTATATACGTAAAATACGTATCAAACGCCGTGGGAGCAACATCTATGCAGTGGCCACTTCATCGACAGTTGCGGATTTTACCGGTGAGTCATTTGATTACTTACATTTACTATTTTAATTAAGGCACACATAAAGTGAATTTAAACCTGTGGGAATTTAAAAGAATTTAAAAGTGAAGCCAAATCCAAGCCCAGGTGCGAAACATTCGAACTTTGGTTTGTGAAGGCATTTTGTTGTTGTTTTGCGTGGTGGAAAGAAGCCACTTAAGATATGTGCATAGACTTACACTACAGTCGCACTGAGTAAAGCCAAGTAATTTTCAAGAAAATTTTTTTTAATGCAAAGACAAAGTTTATATTTAAATAAGTTTTATTTGGAATTTTAAAAGAAATTAAAGCTAAATGAAAGTTAAACTAAAACTAAATTAAAATTAAAGTAAAGTAAAGCTAAAGTAAAATTAACTTAAAATAAAACCTAAAGTTAAAGTAAAAGCTTAAGTAAATTAAAATTATATTAAAGTAAAGTAAATATAATTTTATAAATTTTAACAATGAATTTTATAATTAAAACATGAAATTATATGAGGAAATTTAAACATGGTTTTTAACTGAGGAGGGATGAAAGGATGAGGAAGATATAGTGAAGGGAAGGACGGTCATGTAGGGAAGAAGAAGATGCCAACTTAAGGGGTTACTTGGCGAGAGAAGTAACCATGGTAGGGTGGGTAGAGAGAGATTTCTCGCGACATCTTAACACCGTGATGTCAGACAAGACTGGCATGATCTTGTGATTGGGAACGTAACAGTGTCAAGAACCCGCGCCCTCCGACGAGCTGTGGATGGCTACCAGCATGCCAGCAAAGACACTAGGCCAAATCAACGTCCCATTACAAGTTTGGAAGCATTAAATATAGCCTTTCATTGGATTGCATCACTGAAACTTTTTTTACTTGTGATTAAATTTGTTTGTTTAATGAATGCTTCTTTTGGTGTCAATCTCTATTGTTACCTACAAAAATATACATAAAAATTTTTCTTTCGACTACTTTGCTATTTCACTGACCAAAATCAATTTCAATGTGCTACTGATTTTTTTTTACGAAATGGGTTCACTCAAAAGTGCATTATTCTTCTGTTCTCAGTTGCCAATTTGACTTTTAATGTTCAACTCTAATCTCAAATGCATGCAATAATATCGACTTGGAAGGATAAGGATGACAATTATATCATAATATTGATTTGTTCGAATAATGAATTCAAACTATAGCTATAATAAAAATAATAAAAGTGCCTTTGAACCTTTCTAATGACTTTTACTTTTTAATATACTAACGATTGATTTCGTCAAAACATGTAGAAAACATTTTATTGGTAATTAACCGTAAATTTTGCTTTTTAAAGGTTTAATCCGGTAACATAAAACCCAAACTTATCAGAGGCACAGGCATTTAGGCAGTAAAGAATTAGTTTTATTTGCGCTTTTTGTGTTTTGTTTTTAACTATATATGAAAATATTTAGAAGGCATTTGAAATACATAATGTATAACTGGAATACAATTAAGATAAAAATGATTTTAAATTCTCTAGCAAAACAACATTAATGTAGCACGACCCATTATGTGGCGACTTCCAGATATTGGAATTTGTTACAATTTTTGTCCGGTAGACGGAGCAAAAAGCTGATTCCGCCATGCTTTCGTGGTGAATCACTTGAACTTTGTGGTGAATCTCTTCAAGTGTGGAATACATTGACAAAATGTGAGAGTATGCGTAGTTTTCCAGGTATATCCATGGCAACAGCTTGTAGGCCCCTCGGCTTTCCAGTCTAGTTGAATATCTAATTCATTAAGTAATTTGTGCTAACCACCAAACATAAAATACTGACAAAATACGAAGATGACATTTTTGCAATTCTCAAACGCGATGAAGTAGAAAACACTTTGAACACTCTTAACAGCTATAATAGTAAAATTCAATTTACCGTAGAGGAGGAAGTCAACTGCAGACTTGGACACAGTGGTCTTGACAGATAAAAATAGACTAAAGTTTGACTGGTACCAAAAACCCACAGCTTTTGGCAGAATTCTCAATTTTCACTCCGAACATCTAAGACAAATTATTTTTAAAACGGGGTTCGACCTTATTAGAAGAGTTCTTTCCATCAGCGATGCTGAATTCCATAAAAAAAACCTACACAAGATAAGACGAATGCTACGACAGAACAGTTTCCAACAAAAAACACATCACTACCAAAGATATACCAAAGACTGGCACCGAAGCAAAAATATACAAATCATTTGTATACATAAAACGTATAACCAACCGATTCAAA
Organism: Neoascia interrupta; assembly: GCA_947623515.1. NCBI lineage: Eukaryota > Metazoa > Arthropoda > Insecta > Diptera > Syrphidae > Neoascia > Neoascia interrupta. Next base: position 107,254,582 of record OX392463.1, on the reverse strand, counting down.
AACAGTGATCTATATGACAAAGAAAAATACAAAATTGCGATAAAGGCCACAAACACTGTCAAACAAATATTCAGCGGACTCAAAACCAAAATCGATCCTAACAACCTATCAGACGTGGTCTACAAAATAAGACGCAAAGGAAACGAAAAAGAACGGTGTGACATCTCATACATAGGAACAACGAAGCAGAAAATGAAAAACAGACTAGCTGGACATAAATCGGACATCAAGAACTTCGCTCCCCAGAAGACTGCATTGGCAACACATTGTCTTGAGAAGAGACACAACCAAAATGATGATGACAAATGAACAAAACAAACAAACGACTTCCCGTAGAGACTTTACATACAGATATTGATAACGTCAGCCCCATATACCGACATTTAATGGATAACAGAAAATTTTCTGTTAACTGTCCAGCTGTTATCTCCGAAAGCAGCCACTACCACCGCAAAACATCACAGCTGATTCAGCTGATTAGATCTGTGATACCACTGTACGTGTGATTGGAAGTTTTTTTTTAATGTTAGTTCAGTTTTTTTTCTTATTTTCTTTGCTTAATGTCTGTTAACGTAAATTATTTATTTATTGGTCCCCATCATTATTGTTTGTTTCTAAAATGAGCCAATGTAAGCTAAAATTTTATTTTTGACCATTTAATTTCAATAAGTATCCCTCTGTCTAAAAAAACAGGTCACCAGACGATGTCATTAACCATGGATGAAACTTCGTGAAAACAACGAAACTCAGTGTTTTTTGTTGTAAAGAAGACATATAGCCCACTTAACATCATCACATATAGATAATCATTAAATTTTTGAATTCCAAAGATGATAGAGAGGGCTTTCTTCTCTATCTGGCTGTATCGCTTCTGGGAGTCAGTGGGCCCAATCGAGCCAGACATGCAAACTATAACGTTATCTACCAGTCTAAATCCCGGCGGGAAATAAAAGGATGCAATGCTGTAATCTTAACAGTCTATTTTTACAGAAACAGCTTATGTGCATAGTCTAGCTCAACCTCTGCGTTCTTGAAGTGTTTAATGCAGTTTTAGATGTATAGCGAGGATCTTCCTCTCCAATTTTCCTATGGGTGATGTGCGTGATAGTCATTGGAACCTTTTATTGAACTGCTTAATGCAGTTTTAGATGTATAGCGATGATCCTCCTCTCGAATTGGAACGTTTTATTTTGGGTCCAAACCCCTTTTTAAGTTGAATTTCCTTAATCAATAGTAATCTCTAGTTCGTCTATTTTATTCAGAAGGCCGTTTGAATTTCATGTAAGTACTTTAAATAACTGTTTCATATTCATGTTTTTTTTTTTTTTGTAAGTTTTTCGAGGTTTGACCTGGAGCTTGTCAGATATTAACTTGTTAATTTTAGTCTGATCCTCAAGTTTTTCCAAGTTAACAGTGAGGATCTGAGACACCGCATCTCTTGTGGGCAATCTTGCCTTGTTTTCGTCTGACGCAAACTGTGCGTACTTCACTGGAACTGTCGATTTATAAGCCTTTGAACGCAGGACTCGCACTAACTTAACGCAGTCCTATTTTAAAGTACATACTTCGAAATAGGCCAGAACCAATTTGTACCACCTTTTTAAGAAGTCCCGGGTAAACCAGGACGTCTGACAACCCTAGAATGTATCTACATATGTAAATAATTAAAAGTATGTAGCTTCATAAGTTATTTTTATTGATTTTTTCTTGCTGCGTAGACTTATGCTGAGCTATGAACTGGTTAAAGTTTTGTTCTTCTATCTCATCGTCTGCAAAGCCTACAGGCTTTTCTTCATTGCCTTCTTCATCTTCAGAGCTCTCGTTGCCAGGGTGTTTGAGGTAAATATCGGAAAGCTCCCGACCTGAAGACACCTGGAATTAAATCTTAGCAAAATTAAGTAATACGTTAAAAACAACGTTTTTGTAAGCTTACGTTATCAACAAATGGCGCAAGAAGAACTTCGGCGCCAGACCCTGAGCTAGAGACGACTTGGACTAGTTTCTGTTTTGCTTTTTCCGCTTTCTGTTCGGCTTTTTGCACACGCAGTTTGTTGTACTCGGCTTTATAATCACTAAAATTTTTGCGTTTTCAAAATGAAACTGCATGGTAATTTTTTAACTTGCCTTTCATACTCTTCAGCACCACTTTTAACCAAATCAAAAAAATTTTGGAAGCCAAGGCCTGTCTTTGATGATACACCACAGGTCTTTAAGTCTGTGTAAAACTCGTCTAGGGTGAGAGACATGGTGCTAGTAAGATTGCTTACGTACGATTGTTCATTTCCCAATGCCAATTGGAATGCCTCAAAATCCTGCATCCATTCCACAGCAAAGTCATGATCCTGAATATCGATCTGCGAAAAAGACCGTGTCATTCGAATTTTAATTTGTTTTGACTCACTTACTTTGTTCATAACAACAATGAAAGGCAGCCTGGTCTTATACAAAATAGAGCAGGCGTATAGCATATTTGACATAAACGTTGTTGGACTCGCAGACCTTACAACGTCCATTACATATACAACTATGGTTGGAAAGCTAGTGGCTAGAGCTTCTGTTATTATTGTACCCGAAGCGGACCATGTGAATACTTCAATCTGCCCTGGAGTGTCAATAACACACAACTTGTGTCCCTGAACACCCGCACGTTTGACCAGCTGCACTACTTTTTCAAATTTAGTGGCAAACAAGTTCAGCGATGTAACAATTCCACCATTTGGACCAAGTTTATATTGCTTCATTACTTGTTTGTAGTTAACTGTATCCCGTATGTCAATATTTGCATGATAAGGCGTCTCGCGGCATGCAGGATCCAGATTTATAACATATGGCTTAAAATCCGAATATGAAACTTGCGCCAACTTCTGGACGAATGTTGTTTTTCCCGATCCGGCCATGCCAAGAACAATAACGCAGATTGGAGCGCTGGCTGGTTCATCTAGAACACTTGGGATGCTATTGCTTGAAGGTGATGCCATGTAATTAATACTTCAAACTCAAGATAGCACAAGTTTAAATATAAATAGGATCTACACTGGCAGTAAAATAAGCAAACAAAACACTTCGTTTATGTCACAGCCACTGATCGAAAATGTGCAAAAATTTATGTGCGTTTCGTTTGGGTTTGGAGTCAAAAAAAATTTCAGTTCGGTGTGGTAGTGTCAAAACTGACAGAAAGCATAAACTACTGATACACTCTAATAAATTAATTAATAACTAATAGATTTTGGTGGTCTAGAGCTTTTAAGTTCGCCGCCTCCAAAAAAAATGAAATAAACAAGCAAGTGTTGTAAAGAAACCGCGCGATTCACATACAAAACCCATTCACTTTGACGTTTGGCATCCTTACAAAATGCTTTTTGCCAAAAAAGAGATGGCGCGGCAGTAAAAAGAGGCGGCGAACTTAAAGGCTCTATCGGCTTGAAATTACTTTGTTCATTAGACGGCATAACCTGTGGGCTACCTGGAACCGCAAAAGCAGTTTTCTCCCTACTCTGTTTATCCAGAGGTATTTGACAGAATACGTCCTTGAGATCGTAGACGACTGATGGACGCGTCAACATGGGGGAGAGGTCTAGCAAATTTTTTGGTCACCTGGTTTACTTCAGGGGAGTCCAGGCAAAGACGATTTTTGCCTGTTCCCATGTAAGTACCACAGGTAAACACCAAGCGCTTTCGCTCTCCTAAATAACGCCGAGGCTCAGCACTCGATCTAACTCTGCGTACTATAAGACTTGTACCGTTGTGACGCTGCTTTATGCGTTCCGCGTCTCCCGTATCTATGACGTGCTCTTTTAGTGTAGTCTTACCGAGACCGCTCTTGGCACAGCATCTAAACTTTTGCTTGACTGCCTCTAATAGCAATTGTTGTTTCAAAGACAACTGGTGAGCCCCAAAACCGGTGGGGGAACTTGGGGTAGCAATACTACTGACAATACTGAGTGTGATTTGGATCAGTTTCCAGAATTCGATGCTAAGATACAACTCCTAATCTAAACTGGGAACTAGATATAGTCACAAATTACTTAATGAATTAGATATTCAACTAGACTGGAAAGCCGAGGGGCCTACAAGCTGTTGCCATGGATATACCTGGAAAACTACGCATACTCTCACATTTTGTCAATGTATTCCACACTTGAAGAGATTCACCACGAAGTTCAAGTGATTCACCACGAAAACATGGCGGAATCAGCTTTTTGCTCCGTCTACCGGACAAAAATTGTAACGAATTCCAATATCTGGAAGTCGCCACATAATGGGTCGTGCTACATTAATGTTGTTTTGCTAGAGACCTTAAAATCATTTTTATCTTAATTGTATTCCAGTTATACATTATGTATTTCAAATGCCTTCTAAATATTTTTATATATAGTTAAAAACAAAACCCAAAAAGCGCAAATGAAACTAATTCTTTACTGCCTAAATGCCTGTGCCTCTGATAAGTTTGTGTTTAACGTTACCGGGTTAAAGCTTTAAAAAGCAAAATTTACGGTTAAGTACCAATAAAATGTTTTCTACATGTTTTGACGAAATCAATCGTTAGTTTATTAAAAAGTAAAAGTCATTAGAAAGGTTCAAAGGCACTTTTATTATTTTTATTATAGCTATAATTTGAATTCATTATTCGAACAAATCAATATTATGATATAATTGTCATCCTTATCCTTCCAAGTCGATATTATTGCATGCATTTGAGATTAGAGTTGAACATTAAAAGTCAAATTGGCAACTGAGAACAGAAGAATAATGCACTTTTGAGTGAACCCATTTCGTAAAAAAAATCAGTAGCACATTGAAATTGATTTCTGTCAGTGAAATAGCAAAGTAGTCGAAAGAAAAATGTTTATGTATATTTTTCTAGGTAACAATAGAGATTGACACCAAAAGAAGCATTCATTAAACAAACAATTTTAATCACAAGTAAAAAAAAGTTTCAGTGATGCAATCCAATGAAAGCTATATTTAATGCTTCTAAACTTCTTCATATTTCTTAAATTTGGGAACGCTTAATATTTTACGCAAGTAAAAATCAAAAGCCTTTTCCTAAAATGGAAGTTTTCTCGATTGTTTCCCAACTGTTGCTCTTGTTTTGCTGAGTAACTAATATTTTCTGCATTCCTACATAATTAAAAACTGAACATCAATAACACATGAACGATTCTGGAGAAAAGAAAAGCCCAACTGCGTAATAATAATAATAAGCGTCTCACACGCATTCACCGTCACAAAACCGAAAAGCATAAACAACAAATAAACAAATAGGTTTCGGGGGAAAGGGGACGCACAAGTTGAATGTTTAGTTATTAAGTAATTTGTGACCCGAACTATATTGAAAAAAAGACCAAATTCGTAAAAATATCCAGTTACGTCATAAACATTCCAGTATTTCCAGGCACATTCAAATGAACTAAATTTTACGATTTTGTAGTCTCAATGTAGGCTCACCCCAAGTGTGGGCAAAATTAAAACAGAATTGTCATTTTGACTTTAATGACTTGTGTGTTATCTTTTATGACTTTTTTAAGATATGTATTGAAATTTTTCAAATGTCAGTGTGAAATTCACCTCGCTATTTTGGCGGGCTCTCAAATTTTTGTTTACTTTTCTCACACGTATTCACCGACACGGAACTCAAAACAATAACAACAAATAAACAAATGGGTTTTGGGGGGAAGGGGACGCTTAAGTTGAATATCTAGTTAATAAGTAATTTGTGATATAGTTCATGGATTGGGTGGTTTGTTTATATGTCACGAGAACTTGTAGCTTTTCAACTGTACGGTACGGTACATTGTGACTTTCAGTCTTGCAGTCTTGACGTCGGATGCGAAGGAATGAACTTGAAGTTGCAAGGAGCGTGCCAGATCCAGAAATTTGTTTCCTGGGATACTTAGGCTGGTGCCGTATAGGTCCAGGTGAAGGGTTGGGGTTTTCGTCTCTTCGGGCTGTTCTCTCTCTGTTCCGGGGTTTTGGTCGAACGCAACCCCCCATTGACATCGCGTTCCTCATTCTGTTTTCCGGATTGCACCGATGATATTTAGAGGTAATGGCCCTTTCCATCCCGCATCGATAGCAAAAGATGTTTCGATTTGGTGATGGAAATTCCATAAAAGAGTGACCTTCTGCTCGACAGTTCCAGCAGTTGATTGTTTTCTTCGACTCTAATGCCCGGTTTTACAGTGCAAGTTTAAACTCCGTTTAGGGATAATCAAAGTTTAAACTGACTTTCAAAGCAAAAACGTGTTTTTCAATGCTAGTTTGAACCTAAACGACAGTTTATACGGCAGTTTAACTTGAACGCCCGCCGTTGACGGCTTATCTTCCATTTAACATTTAAACCATTTGACATTAAAATTGAAAACGGGAAAGAAGTTTTGTTCAAAAATACTGTGAACGTCACAACTCACAAGTATCACAAGTATCAGTTTTGTGCTTTCATGCTGTAGAGTGTAGACGCTTTTTCAATTGTTTCTGTGCTATTGTTGTAATTTTATACTGTTATCTTTTCGGCCTGGGGTTCGTCGAATAAAACTCAATTTCACTTTTATGATTTCACAATGAAACACTTTATTTATCAAACAAAAGTTCCTTAAATTCAAATCACACTGTTATTCAACTTTACTACTTAGAATTCAACACTTTATTTCAATTCAATCACTTTTCACTTTATAACCGATTTTCACAAGTCAACGTTTAAAATATAACTGTCCCGAATGAGCCTGTCACCCGTGTATTTATACAAAATTAAGAACCTTCTAGTACGTTCCATACCCTCTTTGGTAGTTTTCCATTGGTACTCCTCCGCTGAATTCCAAGGAGGGGAAATCGAAATTCGAACTTCGAATATGACAGCTGCTGTCAGATGACTGGAATGACAGTTGGGTATGTTCGTTTAGCGAATCGAGCGGGTGCGTTTGTAGAGTGAATCGATGGGTGCATTCAGGGACTCCTGCGAGTTGTTTTATTTCTTGTCGCCACATAACATTGCCCCCCTTTAAGTTTTGTTCGTCCCGAACAAGTACGTCATCGTTGCTTCCTTGGTAGCGATGTAGGCGATCAACATGGACAACTTTCATCTTCGCTCTTGGTCGTCTTTGGATTCGGAATACGACATCATTAATTCGCGTTAAAACTTGATAGGGACCTTTCCAGTCCTTCTGAAGCTCTGGCGATCTTCCTTTTTACGATGTGGGTTGTAGAGCCATATCAGATCTCCCTCGTTGAACTCGGGTGAAAAGGTACGGGAATAAAAACGTTCCCGTACCTTTTCCAGGGTTTTGTTGATGCCCAAGTGCCCACTAGATACTCCATCGTGCATTTCCCGCAACATTTTCTGCACTTTGGACCGTGGAACCACAAGCTGC